>WOGO01004862.1:0-12910 GCA_015342085.1 Leptinotarsa defecta | reverse complement strand
ATACTTTCTAAAATATTCGGTAAGGGGCCATATTGGTCACATTATGGACAGATAAGATAAAGGATATATATATTAAAGACAATTTTATAAACGCGGCTTTTTCCTCCGCGGCTGGCGTCTTACTTGGTATATCAAGAAATTCTTTCTTCTTGCACATCTGGAACATGAACCTACATACAAAATTTCAGCCTCCGAAAATATACCGGCATGGAGAAACAGTGATGAAAAAATAATGTTGTTTTATGGACGCGTCTTTTTCCCCTGCGGTTGGCGCCCCAGAACCTACATACAGACTTTCAGCCTCCGAAAATATAGCGGTACGGAGAAACAGTAATGAAAAGATAATTTTCATATGTAAACGTACTCTTTCATCCCCACTCGTATGTTTTGTTTGTTCTAAATTTATTGTGTTCAACGGTGATTTGTTCATTCAATTACCCGTAAGATATGTGCATTTTTGAAATCATATAAGTGTCCACCAACATGGCGGATTAGGACAAATAAGAAGTTACAATGAACGTTAAAATTTTTATACGATGAGTTTTTTTTAGATGGCGTGCTATTCCTGGCTAATATGTTGTTGATTCTGTATCTCGACGAAAATATAAAATATATGAATAGCGTGAACTGATATTTTTCAGGAAAATGTAAAAGGACTGTGAAATGATTTGACGGTTTTAATAAATTGATGGTTGTAGTTGTTACTACTTGGTAGGAAATCATAATGAAGAAAAGAGAATTGAAACTTTCTATGTTTTTTACCACTTTTATTTGTAACTAACGATACTGCAATTTCGTCCTACAAGGACATTTCAAACTTAAACTTTAAACTAACAATGGTTCATTACATTAGCCCTTATATAGCACCCACCCCTGTAGGTACTAATAGAGGTACTTGGCTTGATTTGAGTACCTGAATTTACAGTTTACAATGTTCCATTCATGTTCAGCATACCGTTTTTGGAAATTTAGACCACATTGTCCCACATAAACACTATTACACTCCGACGGTTACATATTTCCAAAATGGGGAATTCTCTCACAAAATTAAAGCATTCTCTGATCAGAGAAACTTCGATGATTTTTGATCTTCTTTGAAATGCCGCAATTGAAATTGTCATTGTAAGGCATATTTTTAGGGTAGGTATGTATGAATGTAACGTTATGAAGAGTTTTTCATATCGGTTTTACCATATGTATATTTCAAAACTTGAATATGTTTTGAATTAACAAAACATTGGTGATCTACAGAATGCGCTACATTTGAAGTCTGGAAAATATCAAAAGTACGATTTCACAGCCCAACCAATCCCTATCATTATTGGGGAGAATCTTCAGGAAATAGTTGCATGTTTCGTTTGCATAGACAATATATCAAGAGGTGTGGCTTTATGCACTGAAATATATTTTGTCAGTGATTCAGTTTATTTTATAGAATATGAGGCAGCTTGGATATTTATCCAGAGTTTTGCAAGACTGAAATAAATTCCAATAAGCCCTATGTAGTGAATATTAACGGAGTTTTATTCCAACATCAAACCGTTATTTTGACTCCTCGACATGTGTTTTGATCACCAAGTGATCATCTTCAACATTCTTGTATCATTTCGCAATGGATCATTATAGTTGTCACCGTTTTCACTGTTGTATCTCAGTTCTTTCGAATTTTTTACACATTAAAGTCATTTAGGATTTTTGCATAATTTTGCGCCTTGTCCTCTAGTACTAGTGGAAAAAGATAACAAGAGCCTCGTGACAGTCAGATATACTCTTAAGATTTGAGAATTTTATTTCAGTTGAAATTGAGAATATTTTTATTTGTTTCGTACTGACTTACTATTTACTTAGTAATGTAATATTAATATGTTAATTTTCAGTTTGCTCATATTTCGAAAAATTTCATAGTTTGAGTGCGACCTAAGCTGTTAAAATAATTTTTATAATTGATTATGTTGAATTTTTGTTTTATTGGACATAACCTAGTCTTTTACCAAATTTGTCAGATGTTTTATTCCGTTGGTATATTCGTGTAATGAATGGTTTTTCATCGCTTTCAAATCGTACTAAGTGAACATTAAAATGTTCATCATCAAATGTTACTATATACATTCTGATAACTGAGTACAATTATATAGTCGACTGTAATGGATATTTTTTGTATTTCAATAGTTTATTATATAATAATCGAAATTATTTCTATATGTTATAGAAATGTTTCAAAGTTTACAAAGAAATTTTCAAGCTAGATACTGCAGAATTTTACTTTCTTTTGAAAATTATTACTACCAATCTCGATAATCCATTACTGTATCTTAATAAGTATTAGTAATATTTACTCCATATGATTCAGGATTTTACTATGATATGTGCGTGTATTAAACTTTAAACTACCGAATCTGGAAAGCATGGTGATTTTTCGAAATTTTGTATTAGTTATTCTAAATACAATCACTATAACAAAATTGAATCTATTACTATAAAATGCGCTTGGAGCTATAAGCGACGCTATTACAGTCTACAATAGCAGTCTACAATTATGAAAACTTTCAATAGACTTAAATACCTACATTTTTTTCTGTGAAACATTAGGAGGAGTAAAATGATTCTGTAATCATATTGAGCAAATTGACAAATAAAAACCATACGAGATGTATTTTGATTTTACCTTCCTTTAGATTGTAAAAAATAAGGATGGTAAAAATATATCGTTAGTAGTTTCGATACTTAACGACAAACTGGGAAATAAAAATGCGAAATTTCAGCAAATATTCCTGATGAGAACATACTATTGAAGAACCTTCGGTTTTTAAAAACAAAATTATACACCTAATTTGAAATGATCAATAATTTTCATTAGTCAATCACTTCCGAGATGACTTCACAATCGGTTGTCGTTTACGTCAATTAGTACTCGGAATATTTATTTACTGCTGCTTCATGAAATTTGTGAGCACAAAAATTTGGCGCATGATTTTTATCTCGTCTCGCAATTGTAAAAAATGTGGACTGGTACGAGTAGATAGGTATAGTATCTCTATAACAGAAACTATGAATCATCTTTTTGGTTTCAACAATTTAATATTTTGCAACACAATTCAATCATTCGATTCTAAACTAGTATTACTATTCAACATTCATAACACCATTTAGAATGATGAAATAAAAATTCCGTAAACAAAGTGATAACCTAGATTCTGATCAGTAGTTATGATTATATTCCGCTATACAATTCAATAATTTTTTTTATGATAACTATTCATATTTTGATGTTATAGAAATTAATATAACAAATTTCAAAACCTAATTATTAGGTTTGTTCGAAGGTGGTTGACAATGCTTCATAGTAAATCTCATCATTTCGGACTTCCATTGTCTAATATGATACAATATGATTTAACAGCCCTGAAACAAACAAATGGAACTGAAAAGTAAAATGAATAGCTGAAAATAACAGTTATATTAAAAAAAACCCTGAAATGAAATTACAACAAAATAAAAATCAAGGAAAAAATTGAAATCTTATGATGCACTGTTTGGAACCTTTGGTGTAGTAATGAATATTACTAGAGATTTATCCCAACACCAAACCGTTTTAACACCTCGACAACTGTTTCGATCATCAAGTGATCATCTTCAAGATGAAGATGGAAATCTAGTTAAATATTTCTCTTGAGGATGATCACTTGGTGATCGAAACACATGTCTAGGTGTTATTGGGATAAAACTGCAGTTATATTCAAAATTGAGAATTGAACAATAAAAGTGAAATGAAAATTGAAAGATACTAAGCCAAGTCACCTCACGACGATTCGTTTGATACCATCCACAATCATCTTCGGGTGATGACAATCACCGAAACGTCGTGAAGTGAGTAACTTGGCTTGAAATCTTTTAGCTTTTATTTCATTTCAATTATTCGGTTTTCAATTTTTTGCTTGACTTTATTGTAACTTCATTTCAGTTTTTTTTGCTTGACATAACTATTATTTTCAGCTATTCATTTTGATTTTCAATCCAATTTCTTCTTTCAAACTAATGAAATTCACCTAGTTAATTATTAGTTACATATGTTAATGGTTCTCTTATGAAAGTCCAGTTGAACTACGCTTTGGTGGGCTCATCTGAGTTTCCGTAAGCGACTACTAACTCATAGGTAGATTCAGTATTTTTGTCCAAAAATATATACATTTGGCTTCTTCTCCTGCATAAGCATCCCATCACAAGTTTAGACTTTTGAAAGTTTTTAGTAAGAGGCGACAGCAACAGATCAATTTTCTAGTTTCGAAACAAAACCCAAAATGTCTTAGATAGACGAGAAAAAATTATTTTAAGCTACTCTCGATACTTCAGAAAAAAAAACAAAGTGGTTTTTACTTCAAATGATATAGAAAAATTAAAATATTTTTTCTTCGGTTTTACCAAGTAGAATACAATGTTACAAACAAAAAGGTATATAAAAAATGCATTTTTGATCAGTGCGAAATGAGTCAAAAAAAAGTTCCACTTACAATTGAGGTAAATCTCCAGTATAATCCTACAAGTTCTTGAATTCACAGTAAATTTTTTGTCACATTTCTTGTACACAACTACACTGAAACCTTTAAACAAAAAACAGTTCACAAAACCTTTAGACACCAACAAATATTAGTTTTAATGACACTCTTAGGGATTCACCAACTAAATGAAATATTTCCTTCACTTGTATAAATGATTTCTCATAATTTGTATACGCACTAATTACGAAATGACCAACAATTTTACCAACTTTCTACTAAATTCACACGAAAACGAAACACTGTATTCGCGTACTAAACTGATATTTCACGAATTCACTACTGCTAGCACAAGTCACATGCCAGCCAATCCAATAGCGCCAAGAAAAACAAACCGAGCGATGTTGTCAGTTGAACTGATTTATAATAATATCAAAGATTTTCAGTCTAACAACCATCATATATTATCAAACAAAACTATTTCTGTTCAATCAACTTGAGTTGACAACCGGTTTCACCTGCACTCCCTTTTTCATTATTTTGTCCCTCTATAAGAATTCTTATGATGAATAAGGACGACCTTCATCAAGTATATTTGAAAGGTTCTATAGATATAGAACTCTTGTCGCAACCACTGATGATCATAATGTGCCCTGAGAAAAGCAATTAGCAAAAAGTTACGGTTATTTGCTAAGATTTCTACTGATATGATTTTGAGATTTAAAATAACAACATTAACTTTGGCTGTATATAAATATTCATATAGGGTGGCCAAGAAGTATTTATGTAATTCATTCAATACAAAATACGTTCAACAACTGTCAGGAAACGTAAAAAATTATCATTCGACAAATAAAAATTGCTTCTTGCTCAAATTAAATGTTCAAATTGCCACCCACCTGCCTCTTTGTGCGACAACATTCTTTTTGAACAGTATCATTCCTCGAACTAGACTGAAGCGGACAACAAACAATATATTTGTCACCGCCCTATCTGCGACCAATTCCTCGTGTAAGGAAAAAACTTTTCACATATAGTCAGTAGGCATACTTGATAACTGGCTATGAATCGAATCATCTGAAAGAACTATTCGTTCAGGCTAGACTCAACTCCCTACACTGTAGGCTAATGGACTGGAATAGTTTAATTGTTGAATTGGAAAAGGAAGGTGAAACAATATTTGGGTGAGCAGCAGCCAAAACAGAAAACAGTGTACTCTTATAATACAGATTCCATTCTTTCGACAATTATTTCCATCATCATCAGGAACATGGAGAAGAAAACAGATTAGATCTATAAAGAAAGATCAGTCACAACAACTTACAGTATATGTGACGTTAAGCGGCAGGATTATTTAGATGAGGACACAACATATATACGTGTAGTGACCAAAATAACCTCAGTAAGTCGAAGACAAACAATAATAATCTACATCACAAATGATATATATTTTTTTTTCAAACAAGAAACTACCTGTTGTTCTTTGAAGAGGACCATATGAAAATATCAAAATTTGAGTTCGATACATGACAGGTATTCAATTCATACATGTGTAAGTACCAGCCAATGACATAGCTCAAGTTCAATTTCATATTCAACATCAACAAATATAACGATCTGTGGCTGCGACATACTTAGATATGATTACACTTCAAAACGAATGTGCATCAGTAATGAATATTTAAATTATATAGAGTGAAATGATGAAAAATGATTTATGTAAAGTACGTATGTAAGACCTCGTTAGTCCTTAGCTCGCACAAGTTTCGACTTCTGAGGGTTGTTGTTCGTAGGGGTGCGACAGCTGGTTAACGGAAAAACAGATTTTTTTTTAACATCAATATTGAGAAAATTTTGAGATAAATTATCAAAATATAATTTTACGTATAACAAATTCATTAAACTACGGATGATGTATTAATAACGCTTGAGATAGTGAAACACATGTTGCCGATTTGAAAATTGTCCAAAGAAAATCCCACATTTTTTTTTATTTGAATTTGATAGGTATAAATAACTTTTTCAAAAAACGTTTCCGCATGTGTCTTTATACTTGAATTTCGGTATTATGTTCTTTACGTTACCTTGCAATAGGAAAATTTTTATTGCATTCGTCGACTTCTCTCCAAAGAGGGTGGTAATATATCAAATTGCTCAAAGAAGAACTTTTTCTGTCAGTTGAATCTAAAAGAAATGTTTCCTCTCAGAGTATGTTTTTTCATGAATAGTTAAGTTTTGTATAATGACGTGAAATTTATAAGAACTTATTTCATGTTATATGTATGAGTTTCAATAATTTCGTTGACAACAATCTCATAATACATGTATAGTCTATGCAAGGCAATCCGAACAGCTAAATAAAAGACTAATGTGTACCTGGTCTGATGAAATTGCTAGTTGATAGCATATGAAACCTCCTACATGAAAATAATGATTAAAAAAAATTATATCACGGCATCCATGGCACAACATAGAAACCGCCGACCTTTGGTAACTATTCAGTTTTTATGCCATTCTAATTGACTTGATACATAGTAGACTGATTTTAAGTACTTGCATCATCACTGTAATTCAGTTTTTCAGAGGGATATCTACGTACTTTACGGTACCTTCATCTTCACCTGATACTCAGTTTTTACAAATGGTTTTGTACTTCTTGAGTATGTTTAACTATTTCGTGGAATGCAGTGTATTAATCAGATCTAGCAGTTCAGTGAGTTAGGTTCAATATTCTTTATTATATGAAAGAAAATGGAAAAAAAGTTCAAAAATGAATTTACAGATATTGCCAAAACTTGATATCTCAAAGGTGGAATTCACCCAACGGGATGAATATACTACAAATTTTGATGTACGTACAACCTAAAACATAAATTATCTCTATTTCAAAGATATTCCTTTTACTGAATATTCAAATCAAAGTTGAAAACTACATTTCAGACACGAAACCCAGTGAAAGTATGGAGTGACGTCATTGTCCGGCTAATTTTACTACTTCCCTCATTGTAATTGTACTACTTCGTCTCATTGTAACAATCATCAGAACGAATGTTTCCATTGATGAGCAGCTCGAATTCAAGCTCACTCTTTGTATGTTCTTCATATATACCTATCAGAAAGTACACAAATTAGGAAACACTCTGAAGAAGGAAGGAAAACAAAGTATACTCGTTGAATGACTGTATTGAAATTGCCAAAAATTTTTAATTGATGAACACTGTCGCTGCAGATCTAAAAGATTGAAATTATGTATACTCCTAACACATCAAGATTGAATTGTCATCATGAAAAAAACTTTGATGCTTCTTTCTAGCGACTAAGTGGGGTTTGAGATGAAATTTCAGACTCAGAGAACCACGGCCTGAAGTGTTTTTCGTTCTTAATTCACTTGAGATTCGAAATAACAAGGTTTCTTTGGAATTTCGTTAATTTCCCCACATTTCAAAGATTTCAGATAGCATTATTTTCACCAAAATACGTAACGTGTGCTTTTGAAGAACCAGGTAGAACAGAAATTCTGCATTTCACCTGCCAATCTCCAACACCAAATCTCATTGTTGTATCACTATGAGTAGACTCCTGCTTAACGAGACTTTCTCTCAGTCTGTATAAGGAAACTAAAAATTATTATTGTTACGTTTTCCCCGTAGATTTGGTAATAATGAACTACTCTGTACTTTTGAACCTAACTTTATTTCGCTGCTACATTGATAATACAGATAATAATATCCTCAAACTAATATTCAAATGTGCATTGCCTCATTAGAACATTTCACACCGCACCTCATTGTCAACTAGATTTTCCGATATGCGAGTTGATAGTGTTTATATATGCCAATGAAAGTTTCAGAAAGCCTATAGAATTATTCTCAAAGTCAATAGAAAAATCTCTGGAAGTATCTCGAAGCGACGCGAAAAATAGTACAATCGCGAGGCGCAAGTCAAGTTGAGCGCGATCATGACCACGTCATAATTGATTCACGATGACCAACGGAGATCGGCTTTATTTTTTTCAGGAAATGATTCACATTACCCCCTTCCTTGGTCTCTGCAGTTTGGGACACAAACCTTTCCGACGTTGGTGTTGGTAAAGTCACACAGTGTCCCCCTTCTTGAAGCTCACCGTCGTCGAATTTTTATCAAACCTTATCTTCATCATGTCGCTGAAAAGCTGTAATCTGGATCTGGAAAATTAATGTACAATATGGAATATGGATATGGATTCTCATTCAAAGAACTTCAAGAAGAGCAAAAAGCTTGACGGCAAGTAGAAAAGGGTCGACGAATCTTATTGACAGTTTATCTAACCCAGGTGCATAAATTAGCATACCAAACTGCCTAAGCCAATATAAACAGGCTGCACGAAATTTACCTAATCCAGGTACAGGTATTAGCCACCTGAGTCTACATAAATATGCCTTACGAAGCCGTAATATCAAGTAATCGAAGATAACCCAGGATGTAATAACCTCCGAAGAAAATAGCCATTCGCTTCAAACAGGAAACAGGAAACTTCAAACAGGAAAAATACTGACACTGGAAACTTCGGCCGCGAAAGCCTCAACCATTTTGTGAACAATTTCCAGTCTCTCCTTCAAATATTCTGAAAGAGAGATTCATTGGATGGGCTGCCACACATTACATCTATCGGAAACTTCACTTCTCGACCGGTTAACAACATGAATGGTGTGTATCATGTTGCGTCACGTTGGGAGCTCATATATACGCCAACAGAAAAAGTTGAACCAATTCATTCCAGTTTTCGGAGACAAACATCGAGAGGTAGTTATTTATGGTGCGATTATGCCCCTCGACCATTCCATTAGACTGTGGATGGAAAGCAGTTGTTCTTGTGTTCTTCAATCCCAACAAAACCATTATTTCCTTATACATTCGACCGATTCGAAAATACCGATTCGAAATTGCGGCACTGATCCGAGTGTAAATTCTGAGATTCTTCATGTCTGGCAATCACGTTTTGCAACAGGGCTCCTGCCATAATTTTAGACTTTTGATATGTACCATTCAAAAAATTTTCAAAATTATTTGTTTGAATACAAAATAACAGCAGCTTTCATAAGTAATGATAATTCAGGCAGAACTCTGTCCAATGCAAAAACCAAACGAGATAGAATGAAAAAATCAGGTATATACATATAGTATGGCGAATGCTTTGCAGTATATACACGTCAAACCGGTAGAAATTTTGACGTAAGACTCCGTGAACGTCAAACTCCAAACGTCTGTTTGGATAAAAAATCTACAAATTATGAACATCTACAAGAATTAAAACACAGATAACACACACACACAGATAAACAAAGATAAGTAAAGATAACCTCAGAATCATACACATATGTAATGAAAGAAAGAAGATGAATTAGTTGAATATATACCCCTAAACGAGCAATTGGATTTATGTAGGTCTCCAGACTTGAATTTATCAGTTTAACAACTTCATATAACCTTCAGTGTTGAATTTTTTGAAGTTGGCACCCTCGTTTATTAGCTATATTTCCTTCTAGCTTACGAAAAAACTCATGATATAACCGAATTTTCAGATTTCACAAGTTAGTTTTATACTTGATAATGGGGTAAAACCAGAAACCGCTCGTAAAAATAAAATAGCTAGTGGAAATTTCATTAAAGTAAACCTGCTATCATTGACATTGGAATTCATAGAGAAAAAGCTAAAAATACAGGTGTTCCACAGAGGCACTTATAAACACGTTACTCATCATTGAAATAATTCAATATGGAGACAATATGCCACTACCCGATCGTTGTTTACTGAATGAACCAATTTCATAGACTACCTGATAGATTTTATTCACGACTTCACGACTGATATGTCTCTCTCGGATACTTTTTATGCTACTGCTACCGTATACATATCTATTTTTTCTAAATCTCTGAAAACACTGCAGCATCATGACTTTATTACGGTTTTTCTGCCACCTTTTCATTACACTAATTTCTACAATTTTATTTTCTTTGCTGCTTTATGAAAGATTGGTGGATTCATCAATAAATTGCTTACCACTGAAACATCAGGAACTGTCTGTCTTTTTGTTTCATTACCTCTGCAGCTGAGTTCTCAGTTATACAATCCTATTTTGTTCAAGTGTCTGATGAATTGCCTTGTATATACTATGTTCTTCATAATATGTCTAGAACAGTTTTATTATATCAGTCAAACTGAATAATCATAATTTTTATATCATGAATTAATCACTGTGTCTGTTTCCAGTCGGTGTGTCTCTCAGCATCCAGTGCTATTTCCGCCTTCTTTAAAAAATTTCACAGATATAATATTTCAATATTCTCAATAAATATCACATTCGAGCAAAGAACTGGAAATAATTGGTGGAATAAGAAAGTGAACTTATTGTGGTACCTACCCTACAAAATAATATAGAGACTCACATTTCCGTAATTTGTGGAAATATTGATTATTTCACGAATATATTAATTTTTTCATTATAAATATTTATTTTGTGACAATAATAAAATAGTTCTGGTGAGATTTGCTATCATTTCCTCCATTTGATTTGATTCCTCGGGTAAACGTTTTCTGGATTTTAAATCAAAGAAAAATTATAAGATACCAGATTCAATAATCGAATATTGATTGAATACTATTCTGAGTTTAGCAGTTATTCAAACAGTAGGCAGTACTTTTTATCACTAGCAACATTGAAGGTGGACACATGCACCAGGTTCAAGTCGAAAATCGCAAGATTTAGGTCAAAAGTTTCAAGACGTACCTAATACTACTTAAGAAGCAGAAAACAAACCCCAAATGATGGAAACTCTTTCATTTATCAGCGTATTTCAACATAATTTTATTTTTAACGTTCAATTATTGTTATAAATTTTTCATTGAGGAATATCTAATTGAATTCATAATCTAAAAATGTAAGCTCTTTTTTTTCAACGAAAGCACATTATTGGATTTGTTTTCCTCTTCAAATTGCTGGTTCAGTTTGAACCTAAAATATTGGAATCGCAGCCAGATGCTCAATTATGGTTTGAATATCTATATTTCATACAAAATCAAAATCAGATTAATTCCTGTCCAACTACCAGTACACAAGTTAATGAAGTTTCAATGATATATTCAACACAAAACA
The DNA here is from genome assembly GCA_015342085.1 of Leptinotarsa defecta. NCBI lineage: Eukaryota > Metazoa > Arthropoda > Insecta > Coleoptera > Chrysomelidae > Leptinotarsa > Leptinotarsa defecta. The sequence continues at coordinate 1,284 of WOGO01004862.1, read as the reverse complement.
TTATTTGAACTTGATTCTTCTGCTGGAGTATGATAAGAAGATAACAGCGAATCGTACTACTGACAGATTCAGATTTTGCTTTGTTCCACTTATGGTCGGTTATTCTTCTGATAAATTTCAATCGGCGTGGCAACGTCGCAAATCCATTGAGTTGACTGAAACCGGCCTACTTGAATTGGAGAAGGGGAAAAGTTTGATGCACCGTATGTGACTCCGTCACTCGTACTTCTCGTACGTATGTTCCTTGTTCATTCCCCTCTCACGACTTTGCTTCAGCAGGGGCCTCATTAGGAATTTTCGGGTGAAAACTGAATGGAGAGGAATGTTTTGTTTGTTATTGTAAACATACGAGCCGACTATATAGCTATGTTTTTTAGAAGACGGAAATAAGAAAGCTGGGGTTTTGAAGATAATGAAAGTAGGTATGATGGATTCAAAGCATAAGCCGAAATGTCGAATTGGTAGAAATTACAGACACGGTTCAGCCCGACTATACCCGGCCGGTAGCGCCACAACCACTATGCGCCTGCATTTTGAATCTGTAATATATTCAAAAATATTCATTCATTTAAATTACGTGCTGCAAAAGGCTTAATTGAATGCACAATATATTTGAGGTACTTAAATGGATCAGGATTAATGCTGTATTGCTCGAGAGGGTTATCCCTAAGAGATAGACATATACCATAGTTGACTTTTTTGTAGACCTTTTTAAGGAGTACCTACAATCCTGTAGCACATTTTTTAATCCATCTCGTAGGGTTCAGCAAGCGTTTGCAATGTAAGCGCAAAACGATTATTTACAACATTAGAAACTACTTAAATTATCAGTGTTTCTCTACTATATCATGCATGTTATATACATATAAATATCCTCTTGAATCACTCTATCTATTAAAAACGCCGCATCAAATTCCGTTGCGCAGTTTTGAAGATCTGAGCATACCTAGGGATAGACAGCGAGAAGCCACTTTGTTTTATACTATGTAGTGATAATGGAAAACATTAATTTTCATGCCTAGCTTCATATTTGAAACCTCAACTTTCAACTCAAAATGAGTAAAAACTATCCTAAAATACAGTGTCTACCGTTTGAAAAAACTGAGTTTTGCCCCATTTCAATATCTTCAGAATTAGTCAGATTCCGAACACTTTGCATAATATTCTGGAATTTTATGAGGAAATTACTGGACAGCAGAATTGGCTGCACCGCGCTGATGAGGCCAATAGCCAGAAACACGTGTCCGCGGTTTGACTCCATTTTTTGAGTGTTCTGTCCATAAA
>WOGO01004861.1:0-12910 GCA_015342085.1 Leptinotarsa defecta | reverse complement strand
ATAGTTGCGTACACCCTACCATATGTAGGTTTTGAGACAACTTTAAGGGTGTCAATATACAAGTATTTACAGACTTACAGCTGGGTATCTCGAATTCTAAGATTCTTACCTAATTTAAGCTTAAATGACTGGTGTATTTGGTGATGGAAACACATTCACAAACTCCACAAAAATTGAATGTCTGGGAGAACATCATCAGTGTGGCGGCCTGTGTTAGGTTTAGCGAATGAAGGTTCCATTGTTGCATTTTGCTTAGTACCTTAAATGAAAAAACAAAAGTGGCACTCCAAGTAGTAAAAAACAGGTGTAGCTCCGAAAAACTTACTTTTACAGCTCAATACAAATAGATGTTCAAACTGAATATTTTGATTGATCCTAATCTGTACATGACGGCTGCTTGCATTTAGACTGAGAGTGGGGTTTGAACATCCCGTGAAATATTTCTTTTTATTTTCATTTTAAAAAGTATTGAAAAGAAATCAGAATATGAATATATTTTCATTTATTCCTTGTATAAAAAATTATCTTGAATGAAACACCTTTTCTGACAAATACAGTAATTATAGGTTTTAGTTTCTTCAGTGCGATCAAGCTTTTACCTACTGATAATATTTTTCCAAAATGGTATGTTTAGCTGGCTTCGAGAAAATAATTCTCTACACAAGGTGTTGGATATGGATATGTAATCAAAAAGTTGATATTTGTGACATTTTAATCAACTCATTACTATGAAAGTTGGACCAAAATTGTAACTGAATTTTTTGTATATTTTAGAAAAATGCGTTGGTTTAGCGTCAGTTCTGAAAACACTGTAGCTCATTGGAGTTTTTTCTGCACACCTCCCAAAATTTTTGATCCCCCTCCTGCGTTTTTACCTGAATGTGCTCTCAATTCTCAAGAATCTAATTATAAAGGTACCCAGGACATTACAAGTGAGGGATTACCGTGCTTACCCTGGTCGGCATCAAATCTTCTGGGAAAAGAGGTGAAATTTTCAAATGATTCGGCATTAAAAGCTTGGAATTATTGCAGAGATCCTAGTGGAACTAACAAGGGTATCGTTTGTAACCTAAAACATTAGTTATATGAATGAGATGTTTCATAATTCGTTTCCATTACAGTATTTTTCTTGTTACTGAGTCGTTTTTATAGGAACTTATTGTTATGCCCTTTCTTTGGTTCCCGAAAAAAAAATCGAAGAAAAACCTTGTCGTTTGAGGAAGTGTAAATCCGAGCAATGTAGAATGGCTGGAACTGGAAATGATTTTATTGGGAGCCTATCCACTACCAGGTCGAATAGAACTTGTGCCCCATGGGTGATTGACACATTCAATATGAATGCTGTAAATACGAAGATCTGGAATGATACTCTGTTTCCTGATATGACTGCAATAAAAGCCAAAAACTTTTGCAGAAATCCATCCAGGAATATATCAGGTCATTGCTTCTTTAATGAAAATAAACTTAATAGTTCACAGGTCTCATGTTAAATACCCGAACTTTGAAAAATGTTTGTTTTTTTTTCATATCTGAATACTAATCAACAGCTGAGGCAAACCGGTTTGCCTCAAACCATTTTTGTTGTTGATATTAAAATATTTAACATAAGTTGTAAACTCATTTGGGATAGCTTGTGCTATCCTATTTATTACATGACTTAACAGTCCGGCAGCGTGTTAAATTATTATCAGGCATACTATTCCGTCAATGAATAGTCCGTATGAAGTATTCCAAAAAAGAAGTGTCAAGAAGTAAATATATAGTAAATATTTTGAACATTTATTGGGATCAACCAAAGTGAGTTTGGATAAAAATGTTAATTGAAATTATGCTATTTATTTATTTTTTGATTTTTTAAATAGAATATAAAAATGTCAATTACTTTGGAACGACTTTGGAATGAAAAGTATTAATAATGATTCCTTTTCAAATACATTTTGCGCGACCTTAATATCTTGTCCTATTCAAAAGTTAAGAGAGGGACGACGGCTGTACTGTATGGAATCCATTTTTTTTTTGAGGTGCATACTGGAGGTCTTGGGTTATTTTATATTCTGAAACGAGGCAAGGATTATACACTCAGAGAGTGTTGGTCATATTCTGAGTCTTGTCAGGATATGAGAGTAGCTTACTCATGATTGATATTGATTATTATAATTCTTCTACTTATTCACCAAACTCAAACAATTGCTCGTACAGTTGCAGTTTCGAAAGAATAGCTGAGGCATCAGTCAATCTAATGATGACACTGATGATCTTCAAACATGATCAACCTCTGACAGATGAACCAAACTCTTACGAAAGTTTGAAAGATATGAACACTTCAATCTAGTAGACCACTATTATAATCTTCATGCAGTCATTGTTCACTGTGGTTCTGGCGTTGAATCTGGTCATTATTAAGCATTGGTCAAAGACGAAACGGACTTGTTTAAGTTTGACGATAGTTGTGTCACGAAGTGTTCTGGCGATATTTTGAATTTATTGGAGCCTCTGGCGACACCCCACATTTTGTTTTATGAAAGAGAGGACATTGGTAGATCAATATCTTCAGATGATGTGGTGGTGCAGATTTTTCCGTGTTTTCCTGCAGCTGAAAAAGCAAATGCTCCACTGGAATCGATGAAGTCGCCCCAGAGCGCCAATTAATTTTTGTTGATTCATAATTTGTATTACTTTCTTCTTTAGTATAACAAATGTAATGATAGAAAAAAAATCTTGAGAATTTCTCAACTTAATGTTTTCTCAGGTAGTTGGTGTTACACTACAGATCCTGATGTTCCAGAAGATGCGTGTAATGTTAGAGATTGTGATAGACCTGAGGAGTGTACAGTTGTCGTTGCATCAATTTTACTAGGTATATATCTATGCTTGAGATACTTTATTTTGGAAGCCATTTGATAAAAGAATCACATTTATTTGTTTGTTACAAAACCGTCTACTTCTTATTATAAATGAAAGACTTGTCATTTCAACCATCATTCATCATTTTCAACTTTATATTTATCATCTAAACCAGATTTTTTAAGCATAAAAAATTGAAAAGTTGTTGGTATAAATATATAAACATATACGCTTGTAAGCTCCTTTTTTCCAGAAAGATGTTTATGATAGTCGGTATAAGGAACTTTCAAATACTTTCGCTATTTTCTTTAATATTCAATATATGTTTTATCCTCTCTCAGATAGAAAAACCTACATTCTTCCTCAATGGAAAGAGACTGGCATGAGGGGAGGACTGAGATTTGCAATCAAAGAATGGAATCCAGATCTACTGGATGGAATCAGTATTTTAATAAGTTCAAAAACTGGATTGGATAACATCCTCTTACAGATAGCAGCAGAATATAATGAAAAAGTTTTATTGTTCTATAACTCCAAACTGATTCAAGAAAAAACACTGCCCCACCTTATAGCAGCAGGTATAAAATTATTTACTTTTGAGAGCTTTGCTGTAATATACATCGACCCTGTTATCTATGATTCGATGAAAATAGGAAAGTGGACAGATTTCTGGCTTCAAATAAGAAGAGGCGAGCTGATACTAGGCCTTGAAGGTGTGCCAACATCTCTATTCGAATGGAAAAGTGCCGACAAAGACAAAGACTTTGACCCCATGTATCTAAACTATGCTTCAATTTTCGGAAAACCTATGGGACTGTTTTTCAAATGTGATGAGTGCCACACTGAAAATATATCTGTTAACAATTTTGACAGATATTACCCAATTGGATTATGGTTGGATGAACGTCCCATTTTCAGACATTTTAGTTTGCAATTAAGAGGTGTGGGAATAACTGCTGTACGTCTAATGGTTTTGCCAGAATCGCCAAATTTTTACCTGTTTAATCTGGATATTAATAATGGTATTTATAACTTGATTATTTTTTAGAATTGAATAGTAGCTTTATTCTCACATGCGTTTCAAGGTAACTCAACGTTAATAAATCACTTATAAAATATAATTTTATTCACATTTAGAAAAATTACCGTGTTTGTGGTTCCACAGATTACAAAAAAAAGCATTGTTAACATTTATATAAATTTGGATTTCTGATTATAAATCTTTAGTAAGAATAGACCCAGTTCACTCTATTAAAAGAGTTGTTCTCATAGGAGTCCTTAATGGAATGATGCATTCTCTTTCATTTCTTTGTTGTTTCGTCTGTTCAGGAAACACAATTGATATCTAATGATATCTTAGCCCAGCTCCCTTCGGATGTTTTCACAATTTGGCCGGTCAATAATCTTGGTTATCATAATGATGGTCATCAATAATGATGCTTATCATTGTTAGGTAATTGTGCCTACTCAGGGCACATGATTCACGGTTTCAATATTATCAGCGAATCTACGGTATGGGGACTGGTTATTAGTTAAAAATGCTGGTTCTTTTTCTGTATCAGATAAGGGTATAAGGGTATGTTCTGCATTGTTAACGAGACGCCGGTGTTGCGTTAAGCTCTGGGAGATATTGAATCCATTGTGATGAATAAATGCTCAGCTTTTATCGGACTTACCAATTTTTCAATCCATCAAGAGGCTAATTTTTGAGTCATAACGTCAGAATGACCCAATTTGACATTCTAGGGACTATGTTAATTATCGTGGATTGTTAAATATGACGTCAGTTTCTATGAGAAAAAACTTATCATGCCTCAAGAATTAGGTCGCAGGCAATTGAAACCTAATAAGTTTGGCGTTGTCCTCCTCGATAATCAAATTAGGAAGATATGGAGTATGCAGCTCCGAGTGAGACAAATATACAAAAAGAGATACTGTACCCAAATCATTCTGATAATCACTAATCTCAATAGCGTATAAACTCGCCTCAATATAGCAGAAATCTTGGTAAGGTAGGGCCCTCAATTATTGAACTTGATGATAGGTCACCACATGATTTTGAGTTGATGTTACCGTTTTGCCTTCAGACAAAGTGTCTACAGACACTGAAAAGTTTGTTTGGTATATCAGTCAGAAATTTGTATAAATATAAGGGATATAAACTGAAAAATGAAAAAAATATTTGGATTTTAAAATTTTTAGTAAATTCATCAACCAAAAATTAACAATACTAAGAATTTAGGTTTAATAATAGACAGATATGAAGTTTGAGAATGATCTAAATAAATAAAATTGAAGACTTCAAAATTATAAGAGTAAATAATAATAATAAGCTTAATTTAACATATTTCCTTTGTACAGGGTGTTTATGTCATAATTTGTCTTATCATTATTTCATATACTGATCTTCAGTATTTCCCGTTTCAGAAAATGTTCGCACTTGTTCATTGTATCATTCTGGGAATACCTATTATTATTATTATATACAAAGCAAAGCCAGTACATATAACGTGATAAACTTGTGAGGTTTTAAGGAATAATTGGAAATGTAGCAATAAAAACCAAACATATGTAACTGGAATATTTCGCGTTTCTTATATCTTTCCTCAAATGCTTACTTCAAAACGAAGTATACAAATTCTATACATATATGCAACATTTTCATATTATTCTCGGAATAGATAAATAACTACGGCTTCAGTTTCATGTTTACATTACGAATTTCAATATTAAGTAGGTATTACAATCAGAATATGCATTTTAAAGGCTTGTTATTTGTCCGTAAAGTAGGCACATCCAAATTGATTTTTTTTAGATTAGAAGCATGAGAACCATATAATATTAGCTTTTGTCGACATATTACGATCATTCTCACACCCATAGCCTTACCAACTTTTGCATTTCTTTGCTGCATTCCAAAAATGCAGAATTTCAAAGAAAAAGATTGCGAATAGTAATAAATACTTTATGTTCTTTTGCTTTAGGCACTATATACTTTTCTAAAGTGTTGGACGATTCTCGACTGTACCATCTTCAAACCGTAAAACTGGAATCGGTAATGACAACGACATCTTGGACGAAATATGACATATACCTGAATCAGTACGAATTCAAAGTCAAAAAAAATAATGTCACAGTTCTGACACACAAGAGTCAGAAGCCTCTGATAATGTACTGGTTCTCCATAGCCGCTCAGGAAGGCTGGGTTATCTGGAGTGCCAACTGCGAACCCTTGGACTTGGATGGTCCTCCAAGAGATGGTGGTTGGTCTGCTTGGTCGCCGTGGACGTGTACAGTGTCTTGTGGAGGAGGAGAGGGTTATCGAACAAGAACTTGTTCCAATCCTCGTCCTAATATATTCGGGAAGCTATGTCAAGGTTCTCCCACTACAAGTGGCAAGTGCAATGATTTTCCTTGCGGTGATGTCAGTCCTGAAACGTTGGAAAAGATCCGAGGATATCTACAAAAAGAGAATTTCGGCTATGTAATCGAAGAAGGTTTTTCTTTGTTTATCACTTTTCACTTGAGTTTCAGATTTCAACTGGAATTGCTAATAATTTCTTTTTGAGATATAATTCAATACCCAGCCTGGTATTAACCGAGGAAGTAGTTGTTTTCCAACAGATGTTTAACAGAGCCTTCTGTGTAGGTAGTTGGGAGAGATTAATGTTTCAAAATTTATTTCAATGTGATTATTTTCTTATACTGCTAATTTATTTATGGAAGTCAGTCATGAATTCAATTTTTTTCTATAATGTTTCTGCAATAGATATTACTACCTAGAATCGTTAAAATTGAAAGTCCAATGAACTAATGAGTGAGACAACTCCTGGACAACTTCCTCAATAATTGAATAATCCCCAGATAATAGCATTCGCTAACATTCAATTCAAAAATATCATAAGATGAATACTACTTCGAAAGAATCTCCTACCATTTATATTCAAAGAAATGGCTGTCTATTGAATTAACTAACTCAAAAATGAGAAATGAAACGTTCTGTTTTTTTTATCACTTTTATTCGTAACTAACATAACTGCAATTTCGTCGTATAAGAAAAATCTTCAAACTTGTAACGTCACTTAAAAATAAAAGTGGTAAAAAAACATAGAAACTTTCATTTCTCATTTTTCATGATGATCTCCTACCACATAGTAACGGCTTCATCCATCAATTTGATTAACAAACTGTTTTATTTGTTCAGGTACAAGTTTGTCATCCTATATCTTGTTCCTCGTTACATTTGAAATTTGGTTCACTACTGTATTGAAAGATATTTTTGATGAACGATTCTTTAAACCCATTTGTCGAGTTGAACATATTGTAATAATCTTGTATAGTAATATTTAGTATTATTCATTAACAATATTTTTGTAAAAATGTATATTTAGAAACCACCTATTCGCTAGAGGATTATTTTTCCTTGGGAATGGTAGCACTGTAAGTTGAGGCAATCATAAGACGATAACAAAAAAGTTTAATCACTTTGTATCAATCACAAGTCGTAACACAGTTCGTTTGGAATATTATGTCCTTTCTTTCTGAGCAAAGAGCGTGGATCTCAAAAAACGATGTTCAGTAGCTTCAGTCTCCAAAATTATAAAATTCTCAAGTTATTGAATGTACTCTTATCACTCTATACGTAGTGGATAAGCCACAATGTAAATATTCATATAGGAGATCATTTGTGGTGTATCTCAGATTTTTGTCCTGTAAACGTGGTAATATCACATATGTCCAACTCGAATGGAGTTTTTAGCCATGATTAATACGTCATTTGAAAATGATGTGCCACTTCTTTTTAGGTTCTAGTCAAGTTTTGCAAAACAATCAGGAGTTGCTGAAAATTATTGGTAAGGAATCCCCTAAAGCCTACTATGAATGGACCTTGAATGGACTTTTCATTAAGGCGGAACAGGATCGTGTGGTATTTGAAAACCAAAACATCAAAATAAAAAACGTCAAATTCCTTGATGCCGGTTTGTATGTGTGCATGTTGTTCAGAATAAACAAGAAAAGAGTAGTACTGCGAGTGATATCTCTAGCAGTGAAGTCACAAAAGTACAACATTGAAACCAGGGCTACCCATTCTTTGACTCTCTCGTGTAATTCTGTAATTTTGGGGTACATTTACTCTGATTTGAGCATGAAGTTGTATTTGAACGACAACGTTTACATGGACCATGGTACCACTACTCTAGCTGCAGTAAACACTCACTTCTTTGATTCTTTAAACATGTCTCATACTGGTAATTGGAAGTGTGTTGTTGAGAAAAAGGATTTGAAGCTTTCATGGATGACTAATTATGTTAGAGTAAACGTGAGGAAAGCTCCGAATCTTTTCACGAACTTGATGGAAGATAAACTCACCGCTCCCTTGTTTAGTTGGATGAAAACTGACAGGAACGTTTTTATTGGAATCATTGCGATTATTGTTGTAGTTGTTTTACTTGTTGTGCTTTTTCTTGTGATTTACTTCAAATTTTGTACCCTTAGAAATTCGAGATATGAAAGAAATAGGAGGAAATAATTTTTGTTGTTGAACTATAGGCGTTGTTATTCAGATGTAGCTTATATTCATGGTTATTTTTCATTCAACTTAAAACATTTTAATTTTGATTTCTTATTCTCTTAGTGTTGAAAGTTATGCATTGTAGAAATTGAATTCATTTTCATTTCCTACAATATTCTTGTAGTTTGTATCCAAAGGGATGGGTTGACTTGTTAGGGAAGTACCTAATTACTGTTTATATTTTTTATGAAAATATATAGTGAAAACAACACTTGATAATTATTTGTGCAATAAGACCTATTTCTTTGAATCACCCTGTAAAGAAATTTCGAAATTTTCTTTAATAATCTGAATTGACTTATAATGTTGAAGATAATTCAAAAAAGGAGTTCAAAACAAGCAATTGCGTTAAGATAGAGATGAGCGTTGATTTTGAAGCATTCGATTCTTCTGCAATCTCAATAGAGTAAAATATATAAAGGTTGCTCACGAGTAGACATTCACCAAGGTTTTAATAGAATAAATTAAATGAATGTTTTTTCCATTGTTAGTTGGAACAGTGGCTAGTATACTCGCCGAGTATATAGCGGTCTCAGATCTAGTGAATTTATGGGCGAACCCTTCACGTGGTGAATCAAAAAAATGTATTTTAATTAGATCAAAGTCATGTTGATTTGTAATGCTACACTATCTGTGATAGGTATTATTCATTTTTTGATACAAACAACACAATTTACCTTTAAAGGGATATATTTAATGGGTTGGTTTAGTGAACATTTTTTATCAATTTTTTACCTAAATATACTATATATAATAAAAATATTAATTCGCTATTTGACAATATTATAAGGTGTATTAGACATCGACAATTTTTTTTATACAAAATTCTTCTTTCACAGTACTTTGAAAACGGTGAAATTTTGGGTAACAATGGAATTATAATTTTTTCATGCATATGCAAATCCTCCTGACTCCTCAATATTAGTTGAGTTTTTTCCTAACACCAAACCGTTATTTTAACACCTTGACACGTGTTTCTATCACCAAGTGATCATTTTCAAGAGAAAGATCAAACAGTTTGATCTTCCACTTGAAGATAATAGTTTGTCAATATATAGAACGAAAGTCTTTTTTTGTGGAGGAAATGTGAATTTTTATCGACTTTCTTCTTCATCCTTAGATTCTTCCAATTCTGAAGACAGAGGTAGATTTTAGTATCTGAAACGTTGAGATAAGTATAATTTATTAGCTCTTTGTTGCAAAGGCATTAAATACAACAAGTTCTGATGAATAGAACATTTTCCTTCGTGATAATTCTTCGAATGTATGCAGATGAACTAAAAAGTTTGCCCTTTCTATACCTGCATAAAGTTCTACCTTACAATTTTTATATTTCTCAAGATTGTGGAAGATGAAAATGCCTAAAGCAGGTCGATAAAAATTTGTATCCATATGTTGTGAACATTGTCTGTAGTTAGTTTAGGTCTCTGTACAGAACTGTGTAGTGTACATATGATAATTAAATTGATGTTACTTTCATTATGTAGATCATTCAAATTTTTATATTTATTATTGTTTATTTATATTGGAGAATAGAATTTCGATTTTTAATGAGTTGTGCATAATCTGTGTTTCTAATGCTTTGCTCCACTGGAAAACTATTTTCCAAGAACCTCTACTGATATTCACTTGTATATTTGAATGAGGTAAATAATAAAATTTTATCAATATATAAAATTCAATTGGAAAATGGAACGTTGCTCTATTATACAAAATGTGTACCTAGAGTATATACTAATATTTTGTATTTATTAGGTCAGAAGCGAGAAGGAAGTAGAGGAATTACAACTGTTTTTCGAAGCATGTGGAAACTGACAAAGGGAAAGAAAATCGAGGTGGCAATGAAAATGCTGAAGCAGGAATACTCAGATAGATACTTGAAGGTAAACTGATTTTTTACTATCAACTCCTAAGGGATAGGTTTGGCATATCGACGTTTTTATTGACTTCTTATCAAACATTTACTGAGATGTGAAGGCATGATATACAGGGTGTCCCATATAAAATTCCGCGGACAAATATCTAAAAAATTAAAAAGAATATCCATATTTTGTGAAAGCAGATAATTTTGGTGTCAAAGGGTCCTCTCATTTACGTAAAGATCCAGCACAAGGCGTCATCCATTAGGGCGTCGCGACACCGACGCCAATTTTTTCAAACGGTAACCCAGTATTTTCAATTGGTTTTTGAATCCTGCATCAAATTCTGAATTCAGTCATATTGCATAGTTTTCCTTGAATACTGATGAAAAAAGGCAATTTTATTGCGTATTATAAAGAGGGCCATGAATAAGTCAAAATAAATGCAATAATGTATTTATCAATCTGTCAGAAGACCTGTCAGATTTGATGAATGTGTATTCAGTTTTGTGTTGGTTTTTCGTAAAATTGAAAAATGATTCAATTTTAAAATGCAGAAAAGTTGGATATCGTCGGCTTAAAGTGCTAACCTGCTAAGTCCATTTTTGGGGTAAACAGGGTTTTCAGTTATTTCATATCGATCTAATATTCTCTGCCTATTGGTAAACCAGCCAAATGACCTTATTTCACGAGTAACTGAATTATTTTATAATGAACTTCCCCACGAATGAAGTAATGTAACTCGTTATTTTTGCTAGAGTTTGCTGTTTTTGATTCAGTAAACCAGCCAAGTCCATTGTTGAACTGATTTTGACAAGCGATAACCAGCTTTCTCCAATTAATACCTCAAAAATACAGTATACAGAATGAATTTTTCTCCTTTTGATAATGAAACACTTTCTTATACCGTTTAAGCTCTTCCTGAATCCATTTTCATCCATTATCATTTATCATAATTCTCAAAAATTGTTTCTTACCTCTCCTGTAAAATTGGTCGGAAGTGACTTAGCAGGTTAACACTTTAAGCCGACGATATGATATGTATTTATGGCGAAGCAAGAAGGAATTCAAAAGAAGCAGTGGGAATATACGCTAATCGGTATCCTGACAGAAAATTACTGTCAGCAAAACATTCGCTGGCTTAGCCAAATCTTTGGCATGAAATTGATGTTTTAATGAACGGAAGCGAAAAAAACGAAAAACGGCAACTGATGAGATTCACAGTGTTGCAGTGCTAGGTCAAATGGTGTTAGAACCATATAGTTCTACCAGACAAGTAGAAATGCATTGTAACATTTCGAAATCATCAATACAGTTTATTTTGTCAAAAAACAAATTCCATCCATACATTTGGTTTAAGGACTACATCCAGGTAATAATCTTCATGTTTCATTTTTAATAACTAAAATTTTCCCATATTCCCATATTCAAGAGATATTGTTAGAAAATTGAACTTCATTGCATGGTTGTCCACCCATATTCATGATCAGTTTTTGAAAAAAATATTATGGAGTAACGAAAGCCGTTTCCATAACAACGGTATAATAAACAAATATAATTGTCACTATTGGTCTGACGTGAACCTTCATTGGGTGCAAGAAACGAGATTTCAGTCTGTGTGGGGGGTTAATGTTTGGTGCGGAATCATTGATGGTTATTTGATAGGACCTCATTTTTTTGAAGTAATTCTCAATGGGGAGAGGTACTTGGTTTTTCTACAACATGTTTTAAATATGGGATGGATATAATTTTATTATCAAATAAAGTCTTACTGACGTATTTAAATTCTATTTATTTGACAACTGTCATCAACATCTTCTTTCTACTAACAAACTTGATTTAACTAAAAATATTATCAGACATCACATAAAATAAATAAAAAATCTATATACAGAGGGAATGATAAAAACATACATTTTAAATCCAACACTTACGTTTCAAATCAAAATTGTACATAATAAAAAAAAAATTCGAATTTTTTTTCTTCTTTTGCATTTTCTGAGAACATTAACTATAGTAATGTATATTTTTTCACATCGTCAGAAATTAGGTAAGTTTTCACCAAATTTCCAGAATTTTTTTTTGAAAAAGAAAAATAAAAAACCGAAAACTTGGTTATTTGAATTTTTCACATAAATTTTGAGGTTATGTGAAAAAATTGTCTATATAGAAGTTGTAGACCTTTTTATTACCAACAACTTTCTTCCATAGAACTTGTAGTTTTGCCGGAAATCGAGATAAATAATTTTTCACCCTTAAAAACTCGCCCCGTAATTTATTTTTCTTTCCGTTTTTATCATATCCCCTTCCTTTTCTAATGGGTTTCATCCTACTATTATTTTTTTTCACTATTTACCATTTTTGAAGGCTTCAGCCCTGGTCTAATTATCGCCATGCTGACGGAAATTGAGATTGCTGACTAGAAAAAGCCATAAACATTTTATAATGTCAACTCTCTCTATCCTAATACCGGATATTGCAAAATTAATGTCTACCGTGTTTTTTTTGTACCTTGGGAGCTGTCTGACTTGTCCATTCAGTCCAAGTCTCTAGAAAACACTGCAGCCTCTTGGGCTTATTGCGTTTATTCTCCCATCTTCTCATGACACCCATTCCATCAGTCTCGTTCCCTGTA
>WOGO01004860.1:0-12911 GCA_015342085.1 Leptinotarsa defecta | reverse complement strand
TCTCAAACAGAAAGATTTAGAGGCAAGTTAAATGTTGCCATCGAATTTCCTCTAGATGGATTAGATATGAACAATTATGCAGCACAAAATGTGACTCTTTGTCACGACTCTACAAGATGACGTCATTGAGTTCAAAGTCACCAAAGGTGAGGTACTTAGTCACTTCTGATGGATAATTTGCTTGACTTCCTGGTTAGAAAACAGGTAGATCAGCAAGCTCCCGTAGATGACCTTCTTATCTTAGCATGGACTACGTTAGGAGCTTGTAAAACCTCAAAAAAACGTTGGACTATCTTCACAGGTCCTGGTGCAGGTGTATACAGTCATAAATCAGCCTGCCTTGAAACCTATGCGTTCGTATTCCGGACGAATATCTACGCCATTGATTTATGTGTGGAGAGATTGGAGGTGAAAACCTCACTCATAAATCAATGAATATATTTTCGAATAATTGAGTGGCTCTGAAGCAACTGCCAAAAATAATCTAATAGACTAAAATAATCTAAAATAATCTAATAGACAAATTCAACAAATTGTCTCTGGTTCGATAATCATCGGACCTGAATGTATCATTGTCATCTCTTTAGACTTTGCCAAACAAACATTGAACACCTGGATGGCAAGAAGATTTATGGACTTTTGGTAGAATCTTCCAGGATTGGGTCACTCAAAGGCGTTTATTCACCCTTGATACCGAAAAGTTCACAGGTTTTTGTGTTGTGTGTCAACCCTATTTTGGCAGTTATGACGAATGACGAATAATAGAGCAGCTCGGAAAAAAAAGATCCTGAACAAAAAACTGGGGTTGTTTTTTATCCCTACTACTTCATTTGGGTGTTTTTTTACTATTTGTTGCTGACCCCGTCTCCGTAAATATAACTCGGTAACGTATTTTTGATAAACATGCTTATCTTCCGTGCTGCTAATCGTACGTTAAAATGAAAGATCTCGTTAATCCACAGCTAACATAAGTTTCGACTTTTGAGGGTTGTTGTTCGTAGAGGGGCGATAGCTGGTTAACGAAAAAAAAAAGATTTTAACAGATGTAATTGTGCTGTAATATCACCCTTCTACCATTTTCATAGTAAAGTTCAGTTATGTGCCGAATGATGAGCCAAAATAGTCACAGTACCTACATATACTGTAAGATATCAATGTAATGTAAATAATTCGTCACTTTTACTTTCAACTGAAGATAGCAAAAATTACAGTTATTTTTTTAACAAATACTGCATCCCGAGTACTGTAGTGAACAAACAAGTAAGGCAACTGTTGATGGAAATCGTCCCGGTCAAATAATGAATAAACAAACAAAAAGGCAAAAGAAAACTGTTTAAAAATTTTTTTTTTCCGTTAATCAGCTGTCGCCCTCATACGAACGACAACTCTCAGAAGTTGAGAAACTTGTTCGAGCTAAAGACTAACGAGGTCTTACCTTTTTACGGGTGATTCCTAACACGGTTGCAGAATCATTCCAACTTAAACCAGATAAATTCTCTCGATAAAATTATCTGGTCGAGGCGGGAATCGAACCCACGGTTTTCCGTGGAGTGGAGGGTCGAATAGACCCACTCACTTTGGACCTAACCTAACCTGACCTTACCTAAATGTTTGGAGGGTCATAGTTGGAGATCAAGTCATTGGAGCACATTTTTTGACGTGCCACTGAATGGTAAAGAAATTTCCTACAAAAGGATATACAAAATTTGTTGGAGGAAGTTCCAATCGACACTAGAGGGAGGTTATATTCTCAACTTGATGGTGTTCCTTCCCACAAACATAATCGGTTGAGACGGCAGAAGCATAATTGGGCAGGAAGAAACGAAACCATTTGCTGGCCAGCAAGTCTCCAGATCTCACAACCTTGAATATTTCTCTCTGGGGATATATTGAGAGAGAGCTAGGTCTATCGGGACAAACTAACCGCACCCGAAGACATGAAGAATAATAGAACAACAGAAGTAGTTATTTCACAAAATCAACATATAACAAAATTAACAGTTTATAAAACTTCAGCATGTGTTTCACCGTACATTAGCTTCTTCAAGCGTGTTCAATATTAATATTGATTTACCTCATACTGATAACGGAGTGATAGTTCAAACTAATCAAATTTAATGCTGGGAAGTTCAAACTTTCGGAAGCTGATGAAATAGTTTTAGTATTCAAACACGTTTGCATGCATGGAATTCACTTTTCTCATAGAATTTATATAGTCAATATAGTAGTTGAAATATATATATTGAATAATGTTAAAACATCATTCTCACGTGATGTGAGACAACTATTTGATATTGAGATTCAGAAAACCCGTTCAGGCATACCTGTGAAATCATTAGACACGCTGATCGCTCAAATCCATATAACTATTATGATAAACCCATATACAACAGATAGTCGAGTTTATCGCATGAAAAAAATCAAACACCATTAAGATTCGCTAGCCGAAGAGACTCATTAGCGGACAGGCTTGTGTAAAAGAACAGCGGCGGCCTTAGAGAAGGACACCATGGCTCAGTCTAATAAAACTGGTGAAGTTGTTTCGATTACTACTTGAGAACATTCTGTTGAAAACGGGAAATTACCTTGAATTGTCCAAGAAACACATGATTTTTCTTCTGTGCAGCTACTGAGTAAGTTTACAACAGAATTTCCAAAGACCGAATCCTCAAACAGAAACTATCACCTAACCAACCTAATCCTAATTTCAATCGATCAAAAACGCAGAAAGCACACCATCTCAACCAAGATAATTATACAGATAATTATCAGGAAAATTTTAATGAAACTTATAAAAATGTCTACTATTATAAAGACTATTCAGCTACTCTTCTAACGAGTGAAAATATCTACGATCATCAATACACTGGTTTTCTATGACCGTATTATCCACCAAATCAATTTGAGACTCAGCATTTTCAAACTGTTCGAACAACATCCCTGACAAAACTGAAAATTGACCTGAAAGTTAACGATTTTGACACATCCAAACATAAACTTGACACTCATTCCAAAACGTTAGATGATTTAATAAACCAATCATATTTCTTGGTTTACATACTTTACCACCATGCTCATTATTTCATTGATTGTCAGATCGAAGCAAGTTGATGTTAGCCACATATGGTAGAGAGCACAGATGTTAGCCTCCAATAATCTGGATAAGGCTGAATCTCTGGAATTGATGATCGGTCTTAAGCGAAACATTATCCTTTTAAGAATATTGGAGTACCTCACCGTATTGTTTATTTGTCTTATTATATTTTGAGGTGGCTTATGTATATAATAATAATAATACGTATCTTCAGTTTTTATATTGAACTTACTGCATGCATTGTCGGCTAGGTTAGGCTACAGTTTCGATATTATTCCATTAAAAGTTTTACTACTAAACTATAATTTTCTAAATAAATTTAAAATAAATGATGTGTTTATTCTCTATTAGTTGCAGCCCTGTATTGGAATTGTTCACTTTTCTGCCAATAATAGCGAGATGAGACCCCTAATCCTGTATGAGTTTAGCGAGTCAAATGTTAACGAATATCTTCTACTGTTTATTGAGCTGAACGTTGTAAACACAAAACTGAAACAAGGTGGGACCATTATGTTTCAATTTCAGCTTGAACTATGACAAACGTCTCACACAAAAACTGTAGAACTGTAAAATCAAAATCAAAAAATCTTTATTTCCGTAGACCTAGGGAAGGCATGGAAAGAGTCACATTACTCAGTACAATTACAATGAGGTCACAATCATAAAACAACATAATTATAAGATATACTATATAACATTTAGACCATAAAAGGGATACAAAATTAAAATTTAAAATTCCAAATCAGACTGAAAAAATTCATCAAGCGAATAAAATACCTTTTCACATAATAGTTTCCGAACTATGTATGGCCGATCGATCAAAGTATGGTCCAAAGTTTTTTCCTATTTCTTACTAGGCCTTTTCGAAACATGTATTGCTTTCTTCGAACTGTTTTTTTATTGGACATCTCTATCGTCTTGTTAGTTTCAGATTTTATTCTACATTGTTTTGAAGCAAACGCGTTTTTCTCAGAAGCGTATATCACTTAAATGTGGCCATTTGGCTGAAATCACCCCTTTCTCGAATTTTAATATGGTGAAATTAGAGTCATCAACAGTAATGAGGTTGAAGAGCAAAATACACTCACTAGATGGCCTTCTGATGACATTCGTAGTATTTAAGCCAAAATTTAGTGTATTGTGGATCTTTTACTTTTGCAATATTGGACACTTCTACCTGAAACGGCCAAGGACTAAAACAACGGGCTAGGTTTTTTCACCACCGCTTCTTCTGAAGCCTAATGCTCGTATATATTTTCATGAACTACCTACACCTTACGATTTGATCAAATTGTAAGGTGTAGTTTATGAAATTACTATGGATCTTCATCAAGTAACGGCCAAATCAATAAGAAAAAAAGCTCGTTTATATCATATAGTATGCCTCTGCCTGGAGTTCTTCCAACAAAAATAATTTGTATAATACAGTATTAAAGCAGCGTAATTGCTTCACCCTCAAATGATTTTCACACATCTCCAGGAATATCCAAACCTACAAAGTTGAGATATTTTCTCTCCAGATCTCTTCGACTAGCCTGCCACTGGTAGCGAACAGTTCTCTGATTTGCATGTTGGCCCCAAATGATGTGGCCCACTACCTGGTCTGACTCCTTATAAATAACGCCAACACTCTGCTAATTGTTCACTTTATCTTAACGTTCTATCTCCGAATCATTCACATTCCTGTCGTTCTTCGAGAGTATCGGCGCTTTTCCAGCCTGACCCGGTATCAATTTATCGAGATGCGTCGCTACGTGACAAATGAACGTCCGTTAGTTTGCTTAGATAAACATTGGACAAACCCGCGAAACAAGGTTGTTATTTCAGTCCGATATGGTGTGTCTCTGTTCAACCAAGTCAGTGGTTAAAAGTAATGTTTTGTTGTCTGGTCAAATGTATAACAAAATCGTTAATTGATTTTCATATAATATATATTACTTTCCTATTCGAACTGAGAATGTCCCAACCTTCCATTCTGAATGTCTTTCTCGAGGTTATGAGAACATATTTTCCAATTTTGGATTGTTTCCTTTCTTCCCAAAATGGTTTTACCTTATTGAGACAGTTTACTTCTTGATGTTTCGACACTGTTAAGAACTCCTTTGTTAAACAACTTTTTGGTCAAGACGATTTTGAGTAGAGGCTAAATAACAAGCAATTGGTTTTGACGATGTTTTGCGGTTAATTAGCTGATTATTTGTTTCAGTCGTCATGTGAACTTGTCATGAGCAACCGACTTGAGTTAGTCGATGGTGATGGTTTGGAAGATAATTTCGAAGAGATCATCTGGGTCATAACTATCACGTATTAGGAATTCATTGAAAGACAAACATTTTTTAAATATTTTGACTTGCTAACACAGGTTTGCTCACATCGAACTGGATGATACAATATGGGGGGGGGGGTTATATAACTCTTCAACATCACGAAAGATACAACCAACTCGCACTTTCAGTCTTGGTCCGAAGTAGAAGAAGAGGTATGCCAAAAGTGTGAGGTTAGTTTGAATTGATCGTTCGAGAAACTGTTCCATTCTAATAATGCTCTCTCGGAATTGCTCCAGCTCAACCAGTAAATCGATTATTACATTCTTCTGAACTTGGCAAGATATCTATTTTGATAGGCTTGAGATGAGCATGGTATTCTAGAATTCTATCATTGAAAAACTGACGAACAGTCGTACTGTAAGTTCATCCGTTTTTCATCATCACATCATGACGTCTCAAATCCATGCAGAATTCCAGAAATTCCAGTGAAATCAAATTCACATCTCCCATTTGAAAATTTGGTGTGTCAATTTTACGGAAGGGAGACACATCTCGATATTTCAACTATTCAGTATTATAGAAAATAATGTTATAAATAGACAGTATGATAAAAGAAAGTGTATTTGGACTGATATTTCCAATGCACTGGAGTGGAAGGACATGCAGTATGGAATGGCCTCCACGGCCATCGGATATGTTATCCCTTGATTTATTTTTGTGAGGAAACTGGAAAGATGAACTTTATAGAACACGACGTGAGTCTTTATAAGAATTTTGTCAAAGAATTGTAGGCGAGTGGTCGCATATACTCAGCAGTATGACCATTCAAATTGCTAAGAATTCAGTGAACATCCAACCAGATAATGAAGCAAATTGGCTCAAGTAAACTATTCTACTTGCGAGACAATAAGAACAGATCACAGCCCTGGTAACTGCACTATACTTGAAACCTCGCTGCCAATCAGGTCGATTTTCGGTTTTGTCTCATTTATTGTCCAAAAATGTGGTATTCCTAAACCCGTTCTTTCAGTTATACATATCGATTGAGAAATTTCCGCAGTTGTACCAACGTCTCTTCTTGACTTTTCGGGTTTCCGTACGACTCACTCAACTTAAAAAAGATTTTTATTACGGACAGGATTACTCTCCACAATTGCAATTTTCTGAGCCTCATGGTTTGCGGAATCTCGATGTTGTTCAACCCATCAATGAAGGCCAGCTCTACAATCTGCTCTACACAATCATTTCAATCCTGGGGATACGGCAAATTGATTAGCCTTTCTATTTTTCTTTCTATATGTTGGGATTTTTCTGTTATTTCTCTCTGTCAGACCGTTTCTTCTGGCTACGCTCACTCTGCACCTCTTCATATTTTCTTTTACGTCTAGTTCCGGTTGTTTTACCAAAAACTCTTGGTCCTCTTTTATTTTTCAGTCTTGTTCTTCGTTCTCTCCTTTTCTTTTTCTTTCTTTCTGTATTTTTTCCTTTTCTTGTTTCCTTCCTCTTCTTTTTCTATTTTCTTTTTAAATTTTTCCCCTTATATTTTTTTCCTAGTTGAGTAAATTTATGAACTCAGTTATCTGTTATCTATTGAATCCACTTCATTAATTTGTTCTCCATTATCACTTTTCATTCCGCCGTCGCCACCATAATTACGAACTATGTATATTCACGTCAAAAGAGGAACACAAAGTAGTTAACTGGTATAAGTAATAAAGGAGCACAAAAGTGTGCAAAATTGGATTTTCGAGGATTTAACATTCTGCTTAGCGGTGTTTCAGACTCAAAGTAATACCTATACTTTTTCTGTTATACTGTTTATATTTCGAAGGGCGCCGGTTTCATTGTTATCTTCCTATATACGCTGCTGTTTTTTCTAATTTATTATTATCAAAATGTATTTTGAGAAACAAACGAGTAGAGTAGGCGATAGGCGGAAACAAGGTCCTAAAACTATATAAAGTCTAACTTGATCAAATTCTGTTTTATTGTGTTGGTTCTGCTGCCTTAAACCAAAATAAAAGAAAAGCAGGGCCGTAGGTAAGGGCCAAGGACGTAGGAACAAAAAATGATGCAAAATCTAATATATAAAAATGGATGTTTGTTGGTTGGTTGGTTGGTCGGTTGGTTGGTAAGTGATAAATTTCTACATCGCTCAACCGATCGTGTAATTTTTCATAGAAAAGTTTTTTAGACTATCAATTTTTCTGTAACTCGCCACTAGATGGCATTGTGGAACAATTTTTTTGAAAGCACTGTTCTATAACGCTGCGCACGCCTAAGTTCGTTGATTCTGACATTTCAGCTACACTACAGCAAGACTACATTTTTTCAATAAAGCAGAGCGGTGAACAACATACAGGGTGTATTTGAAATTATATCATCCATTTTAGGTGGTGATTACTCGTCATATTTCATAAAAAAGTTCATGTGAACGTGTGTCCTAACTAGTTTCGTTTCGAAGAAACAGGGTGTCACAGTTTTACTGAAAATATTGTTCTTTCATTAATAATAATTTACAATTATTTTCACCGATTTTGATTGAACTACGTGTGTTTATTAAGAGTAACAAGAAGCTTTTATTTATGAAATTAGATTCAGAATTTTATTTCAAGAGGCGGCGCAACTTGATTGATATTTATGTCACTAAGTTTTATATTATTTGAAATAACTGAACTTCATCGAATTAGAGTCAGTGGGGTAGAAACGGGGATTACGCATCATTTGAGTTCGAAAATGAGTTTTAATATTCGTCCCATTTGAACAAACTTTTAAATGAACATCTGTTTGGATAGAAGATGGACAACTTATTCAAACTGCTAGTTAACCATAAAAATCCACCATTTTTAGACTAGTGCAACTGCATGTTCCTGAATGCTGTTCATGAAATTCTTAAACTATAAAAAACCTAGAACCAATGCGTGTTGTAAAGGTTGTTTTGAAACTTATTAAAAAAAAAAATGTTATACATATTACGTTTTACTAGACCTCTGAATTATCATGTTCTTTACTTTTGATATTGTTTTTTATAAATATTACTGGAATTTTTACTCAACACCAAACCGTTATTTTAACGCCTCGACACGTGTTTCGATCACCAAAACACGTGTCGAGGTGTTAAAATAACGGTTTGGTGTTGGGAAAAAACTCCAGTAATATTCATTACTTCCTCTTGAAGATGATCATTTGGTGATCAAAATACGTGTTGAAGTGTTGAAATAACGGATTGGTGTTGGTTAAAAAGTCCAATAATATTCATTACTACATCAAAGGTTCCAAACAAGTATTGTTTTTTTTTTAATTCAGTAATTTTTAAGTAGTCTAATCTTTTGAAAATATGGTTTGAAATTCCGACATATGGTACATTGAGATTCAACTTTTTTTTTATAATAGTGTTCCAGATTGGTATTCGAGGGCACCGATTTTTCAACTTATCCTGGAGGAAAGACGAGTAAAAAATCTTGAATAGAAAAAAACCCTCAATATTATAAGAGAAAAAAATTATTTTAAACTGTGTACTAGCTCAACGGCTTTATACCAAGAGACACACGATTATGAAAGCTTTCTAAAGCGCAAAATTATAATGCTTTCACAGGCCAGTAGTTGAAATTGATCGTTATTGTCACAAGTGTCATATTATTTTCCGAGACAACCGTCGAGGATACACTTGTATCGTCTTCAGTAGAATTACGGGCAATTAGAATTGGTGTGGTGGGTCGGGATTTTAATAATTTACAATTGTGTATGCAAATGTGCACCGGTGGTCGACGATAAGGAGACCGAACTGTCTCATGGTGGACGGCCGCGGTCGTAATCATTCCGATCGACAAGCTGATAGCCAACAGAGGCGACGTACCGACATACATACACACAGACACGGACACACTCGACCGAGCCGTGATCGGTGATCGAAGCGAAAGTTTTTTTTTTATTTATTTCATCTGTGAATTTTATTTCGTCCGTGCATAATTAATTAGTTTGATCGTTATTTATGTTTGTTTGCTCGTCAATCTGGTATCCATAATGGCCACCTAGCAATATCGAAACTCTTGTTTTATTTTAGTAGTCTCGATGTGCCTTCAAATAGTTAGTTTTTGGAAAAATATATCGTTTTTTTTTGACGGTTTCCGGGTTTTGCTGTGGTCTTTTTTGGTCGTAATCTCCAAAGATATCGACTGTCAATAACGATCGTTATATTACACGATACACGTTAAAAGGTATCACCTTTCAACGTGTTAGGAATCACAAGTTATAAGTTAAGACCTCGTTAATCCTTAGCTCGCACAAGTTTCGACTTCTGATGGTTGTCGTTTTTAAACATATTAAAATCTGATTTGAACTCGGGCGAGAACCATTCAGAGGTACAATAGGAATAAACATATTTGGTAAACAAAATGATAAAAGACACGGTAAAGGTCAATACAACACCAATATTATATAAATTGAGATTTTGCAGAAAAAATCAGGAATGTTGTGGAACAATATGTAATCCGCCATTTTGTAGCTGCAGCCATCTTGGATTTACAAATATACAGTATTTATTGAATTGCATTGTCATCAAAACTAAACGTGTGTACCAAATATCAGATTTGACTCAAATTTGACTCAAACAGACAAACAGGGCAAGGTAAATTAAATGGTTTTATAAAAAGGGACAGAAGCGCTATGTGAACGGCGCGGCGATTCAAATTCGACGGCCTGACGATAGATTTTAACTGCATTTTCAAAAATCCGTGCTAGGAATAGCACGGATTAGAAAAAGCGAGACCTGGTTAATCCTGAGCTTGACTGCTTTTGAATTCAGAAGGTTGTTGTTTGTGAAGGGCGATAGATGGTTATCGGAAAAATAGATTTTTTCAAAGGGAATCATCAAGTATCGGCTTGAAGGGTTCATTTTGAACTTAATTGCTTTCTTTATTCTATCGGAAGTTTCTCACATTTTTTGTATAGATAGGGAGCGAGCAGATGAGATTTTTCTAAAAATCAGTCTCTCCAAAGAATACACCCCTTTCAATTTTTTGTTAGATTCATTCTACACCAGATTCCAGCGATTTGCTGCAACTCTAAATCCTTTTCTATATCTCATTCCTGGCTTTTCAGGTTTGTGTGTGGTATTCTAGAATGTATTCGTTTTGGTCAGTAGTAGTTCCAACTTTTGAGATACTCAATATTTTTCTTGCTGCCTTTGCTCTTGGTTGCAAAACAATTGGGTATTTTTTTATTGAATGTCTATTCTTTAGTAGTTAGAGAAGATCATCTGCACATGGCTTGTCCTTTAAATAGTTGGAGTTATGTTTCAAGTTGTTTGTTGTATGGTAAATTTCGAAACTCTTCTTTATTTAAGGTCAAATACGTTTTTTCTCCCTTTCTATTTACCTTGAAGATTGGCAATCCAGATTAAACTTTCATTTTGTCCATCTGAGATATGCCCAAACTTTTGAACTTGAAACCTAAATACACATAATTACATTTCTTGTGGTCCATTTTGTTCTGCGCTTCATCTTATTGAATCTATTGAAGTACATTGTAGTAACACTGCCCCTATAGATCTCTCATTTACAATGAAAAACATTGTATGGAAACCATTATTTGATTGGATCTTTGGGATTGATCTTTGTTTTCCAATCACATTCATCTTTAACGAAGAGGCCGTTTAAAACCATCAATTGAACACGAAAACTTTGAAGATAAGCAAATGTGGCATTTGTACTTGAAACTGAAACAAGAACGAAAATCCTCAGTACCAATTATCTTGATCCATTTTCTCCTCAAAACATTGGGGAATATAATCGGTTCCTATCACACAGGTGAAACTCCTTTCTTCGATTCCACCTGATTATTGAAAAATGAGAAATAAAACTTTCCATGTTTCTTACCATCTGTATTTGTAACTGACGCTACTGCAGTTTCGTCCAATAGGGACATTTTCAAACTAATACATTTTTTATGATGATCTCCTACTACGTAGTAAACGGCTACATCCATCAATTTACCCTCTGATTTTATTGGTAGTTCTTGACAACCCAAGGCAAAGTTGCAAGAACAATATAATACCAATAACATAATCATCACTATCAATGACAAGAATGATTCAAAGCGAAATTCTTTTTTCCAAAGAAGTTGCTAAACAATTATTCAAAAACCAAGTAGGACCAGCGATATTCGTAACATTTTTCCCTAAAATGCAGGTCTAAACTACCTATGCCACCCATTGTTTGTGAAAATATGGGTTTTTAGCCGTAGTCCGCAGGTTTTTATACCTGACGTTTCGTCTACTACTGCAGCAAGCGTCTGCTACTGCGGCAGATGTCTACTACTGCGGCAGATGTCTGCTACTGTGGCAGACGAAACGTCAGGAATAAAAACCTGCATACTATGGCTAATAAATCCGGAAACATCGGTACACTTTTTTGGTTATGTATGCTCTTAAAATCTATATTTTCAAAAAGAAGGGGTGGCATAGGTAATCTAGAGATGCATTTTACAGAAGGATGTTAAGTTCCCACGTTCGATCATTACTTATGAATAAATATATTCTTCCCGAATCACAGAAGAGTGCACTTGATGCCCCAGCACGGAATTACGTAACGGCAATAGTATGAAGTTAACTGTAGAGGATATGATGGCGTCGGCACCTTTGATGTTATTAACACCGTATTCACTCTCTTTATATCCCCGTAATATTCTCTAGCACCTCTCTCAATGTGAATTGATGCTTTTAGTGGTCTTCAAGCCCGCCTAAGGTCTCTGACCTTCTACTGTAGCATGACATGCAACTTTGAAGTAATTCATGGGTGCTCTCATGTGTTTAATTTTTTTGAAATATATTGAAAAATGATCAGAAGTCGTGTCAGCTGATATATGCGGTTTTATAACCCTTTATAGCGAGTCCACCCTGTTTTTGAATCGCAATCGGGTCGGAAACAACTGATTTTATGGGCTTTCGGATCGTTTCATTACCTGCAGTGGCGTACGTTTTGAATATAATCAAAAATACTTGTTGAAACTAATAACTATAACATAAGTTAAAACATAAGTTTAAAATACTTGTTGAAACTAACAACTATAATGATAGTTATTAGTTTTAACAAGTTTTTCAGTTGTTTGGCCTATATGCATTGAATATAGTATGCATAAAGGAAAATGACTCGTGAAACGTTTTTTAAAATAATTGAAAAAAAATTGTTTCAGAAATATTATAGAAAATTATTTTATATGAGAATCTTGTCCTATGTTGTATATAAGACAAACGGGTAGAACTTCTTTGAGATGAAGTAAAGAATATAACATTAGTTTTATGAATTGAAAAACAATATTTTTGACAGATGACTAGTTATTACATATCGGATGAAGCTGAGTCTTCTTCAAAACCAGGAGCCTCTTAACTTTCCTTTTCATGAATTTCTTGCAAAGGTCTATGAGAGATCCTAATTTGCATAATGATTATTGAAAAGTAGTAGTGGGGACGAAATGTTTTCAATAGATTTATTTTACACCAGAGGTTCCAAATTCTATTCATCATGGTTTTATTTAATACACTTTAATACACT
>WOGO01004859.1:0-12911 GCA_015342085.1 Leptinotarsa defecta | reverse complement strand
CTTCCCCTCATAATGCAGCAATAGTAAGGAAACATTTAGATGCAATATTCTCCAAAGAATGGATTTGAAACAATAGTCCAATTAACTTGGCCAGCTCGTTCCCCATATCTTACTCCTTTAGACTTTTTTTTGTCTAGGGATACATAAAGGATAAAGTTTTTTCAACCTCAAGCACAGATATCGACCATCTCAAATAAGAAATAAGAGATGCATGTATTAGTATTACACCTATTGTGCTAGAAAATTGCCACAGAAATTGTCTGGACCGACAACTTATGTGCATTCAAATGATACGCTATAAAAATATCAAATGTGATATACCCTTGGATTGTGAATTCATTGCTTTATCAATATCTGTAATGAAAAAGACAGGTCCGTATTGAAAAAAAGTTGATGGTGGCCATGTTGCCACGAAACGTTTTATCGAATATTTATTATTACATTGTCATAGTACATTTCGAATACAATAACATTTCCCTCTTTTTTGATATTTTCCGAAATAACAATTTCGTATCTGTTACGGTTTAGAATATAGCAATGTTACCACATGATAAAAGAAACGGCCTGTATAGGTACCATCGTCACTTATTTGATTCTCCACTTCAGACAAATTGCCAAAACAATATTTTTGTTTTTGCATGGAAAAAAATATTCAAAATCATCATCGTCATACATATTCTTGCGAATTTCAATATCAATACTAGTTCAAATTTTATTTCGAATTAGATATTGTCTTGTATTAAACAGAGTTCGTGAAGTAGGTACAGTTTCACTCAGCTATTCATTTATAATTTCGAATCTCCTAAACTACTAGGTACTGTCGAAAAAGTACCGGGAATTGGTCAAAGAAACGCAAAAAATCTATTATTCATCCAAATTTATCGTATCGCCATCAAATCATCGCCATGGAATCAACTTCAATACTGACAACTGTTTTATGTCTATCGACTGAAACTTCGTTAGTTTTCTTTCCAAATATCTGTTCTTTTTTGTAGAATTTTCTGTCTCAAATACAGCACAACGCTCAGATAATATTTCGTATTCACTGTCTTCGCGTTTTCTGGTAAGAATGCTGAAAGCACAACAACGAGGTAATTAAAAAAACTGTTATTATAACCCTCATTTTTTATCTACTTTTGACGAGCTTTTCTCGGTTTTGTCTCAGTTGGAAGGTGCCATTCCAAAGCTTGTTGAGTGGTTTGCGTATCTAATATGTAAACCCATATCTCATCAGTACAGTTACAATGGGTTTCATGAGTGTGGGGTCGAAATTAACTTGTTCTAACATGTCTGCAGCGACAAAGGTCAGAAAACTTTTGTAGAAAATGCAGGTTATTTGTCACCAGTCAAGCGACAATGCGTTTCATGCCTAAAAATTGTTTGAAATGATACGAACTGATTCGTTATACGTAGAAATTTCGGGGCAATCTCTTTCATACTCAAACGATGATTTTCAGTCATCTTCAGGGATGTTATGTGAAATTGAATATTTTTTATAGCTGGAAAAACTGTAGCTGGTACGCCAAACAGTACCTAATCACTTCTTTGACTTTTGTATGATATAAACCGAAAAATGAAGTTGTTTTATCCTGACATCAACCAAATATAGGTACTATTTTCAGTTAACGGCTCGTATCTTGAAAGCGTCTATGATATTGGTATTTTCGAAGGCTTCCCATCTAACACTAGGAATCAAAAGTGAAGAGCAATTCCAAATAAATCAGAAACCAGAAGGGCAGTTGCAGAGATCGGTGAGAAGTTTCAGAAATGTCGAATTTGAGGTTATTCCAAACTTTGAGTTATGGACAGAAGACAGTTTTCATCTTGAATTTCCCCAGAGACCATTGCCACTTATCAATTTCAACAGCCAGGAATATGAAACCCCGGATTTCAGCAATGGTTTAGGTGAGTAATTGTTAAAACATAATGTTAATATCACTCTGATAATTCTTTTTTTACTTATACTTTTACTTGTTTCATTATTACTTTATTAATATCTTTCTAGAGCGACGTTTAACTCACAAGAGCTAACCTCAATGAAAAACTCTCTCTGTGGTATCACCAGAAACTCCAACATATCTGGTCGTCGAAAGTGTCTGGTGAGAATAAAGTTGCTTGCCCTTTGAACTTCTTTGTGTGGTCCTCGAACCATGAAAGATAAGTAATGCATTTATTTTTGGGCCAGCTGCCCAAGAAGTCAATGAACTTGGTTCATTTTTCAACACTAAATGAGAGAAACACAACTTTATCAGTGAGTTGGAGCTCGTTCAGCAAATAGCACATCAAATAAATAGAACCACGAGACCAAGAGTAAGCCGAGTTTTCAACAACATTGAAGACCACGGCCGATCAACGCTCCTAATCTTTGCATTTCTCAGGTTAACTGGGGTAGAGACAAAAACTGAGGGGTTCATTATAACTCCAGCTGTGAGGAGTAAAATAGGGCCTTGGGATATACCCAGATCTAGATATTGGTAGTTGAGCCAATTTATGCGTGCCTTCTCTTGGCGACTTTTGAAAATAGATTCAATTGAAAACTAGCATTTCAAGAAAGATTTATACCTAGCTGAGATACAATGAGGGTGAAATTATGTAAAATTTTATTCTATTATTCAATATAGTGCCTTCGAATACGATTTGTCCTTAGTATCAAAATAGGCCTCACTTTCGAACCTTTTCATCAGCGCTAAATTTAATTTCTTTCCGGCAAGCATTCTCTTGAGGTCTGAAAATAGGAAAAAGTCACTGAGGACCAGGTCTGGAGAATACGGTGGATGCGAAAGAAATTTGAAGCCCAGTCATTGCAATTTTTCCATCGTTTTCATTGATTTATGACATGATGCATTGTCTTGATGAGATAACACTTTTTTTCCAATGGGGTCGTTTTTCCGAGATTTCGTCCATCAAACGCTTCAATAATGCTATGTAATAGTCGCTTTTGATGGTTTTCCTTTTTCAAAATAGTCGATAAATAAATAAATATTTGCGTCTTTGCACGCTTTAGAGTCGGTTCACCACGTGCAGACCACTCAGATGACGATCTTTTTGACTCTGATGTGAAAAGATGGAGCCATGTTTCATCCATTGTCATATATCGATGCATAAATTCGGGTTTTTGTAATAGAACAGCTTCAAGCACTCTCAGAATCATCAATTCGTGTTGTTTTTGGTCGATTGTAAGCTCGCTCACTTTGAACAGAGCTTTCGCATAGCCAAATATTTATGCATGATACGTTCCTTTAGAGCCTCAGCTATCTCAGTCAACTTCACTTTACAAGTTTGATATTCCTCTTGAAGATGATCACTTGGTGATTGAAACACGTGTCGCGGCGTTAAAATAACGGTTTGGTGTTAGGAAAAATTCCAGTAATATTCATTACTACACCAAAGGTTCCAAACAGTGCATCACAAGCAATCTCTTCATGAATTTTTTCGATATTAAACGATTTCCTTAATGATAACGATTTCAAATATTCTATTGTCAGTTGTTAGATAACAATAATAAAGTGGATGGTACTTCTTGGCCTCATGAACATTTTATTTTCAGCTTATCCCGATCCATTTCTACTAACAGGACAGCAAGCGAAACGAAAAGTGGCCTACTTGTACAGCAGAGAGCTATTTTTTGGAGATATTCCCCACTACAAGCTTTTGCTACGGAAACAAAACGATAGAAAACTGAGTGGGGTTCCAGTACAACGACTTGGATCGATAAGAATTAACTCTCCATTTGACAAAACCAAATTCCCAGCAACTATAAGTTCGTTTTAAATAACAATTTAAGAAGAATTTGTGAATAATTTGATATAATTATATAAAAGTAAATAATAATGTAGGTTGAAATGAGGCATGGTTGGACTAAGGTCAAAATATTTTCAATTTTGTGCTTTGAAAACGTTGAAAATCTTTCGCTGCTGCAAAATAAGTCAAAAAATAATTGACGAAAAAATTTGAAGAATCACAATAAGTAACTGAGAATTTCTTCAGTTGTAAACATGGGCCTACTAAGGATTATATTTTCCAAAAATGGGTGACCTGAAAGGAATGGGATTTTCAAGGATTTTCTAAAATTTCTATTAGACAAAAAATGTTTTCCACTTCTGGATTAATATATAACTAAATCAGAACCTTCCAAAGAAAAGACCTGCCATCATGATGAAACATGTGTTTTCGATAATATCAAATATTCGATAATACTGGTTCTTTAAACGATTCTTGTATTTTTAAATTAGAATATACATTGTCTTTTGATTATGGTATTATTTGGATGTATATATGTTTCTTTCAGAAACCATTGTTAATAAATAATTAATAAATTGAAAAAGAGATGAGGACTTACGTGAATAAATAAATTCACAATTTTAACTTATCTAACAAATTACAACTCTTGAAAGTCGGGTAAATTTTAGAAAAAAATTTAATGATATTTGGAACTAGAGCCCAAAAATGAAGCATTCTTGTTCCAAAAACAAATAGCTCTGTTTCGAACCGCCATATAGGTCTCATCAGTGATGTTAGACTGAATCACAAAGGCATTGCTGGACCCAAATGTCTTTGAATAACAAGCCTGGGAAAGTAAAGCTAATGACATCTCTTCTTATAAAAACGCCATCTGCGGAATCGACAAAAGACTCAATCCACGAATATCAAAGATAAACGTGGCTCTGGTTTCAACTAGTTGCAGTGAAAGCAGCAGAGGAAGACAGAGAAAGAATTTTTCTTCGCTTCGCAACGAACCGTCTTTGGGAGTCTCGTTTAATTCAAACATTCGTAGATCGATATATGAATGTAGGCTTTCACGGCTGGCATCAATGTTTTGATTGGTTTTCGTGTTTTGCCGTCGTCTTCTTTGGTTACAATCTCCAAACGTTTCAACTGCAACTGCGGCAGTCATCTGGGGGATTTGTTTATCTTTTCTATCGATCCTATACCCGTAGCTGACGTCTTCGTAAGGAGGAATGTTACCGCGTTATCTTACCATTCGTGAATAAAATAATTAGACAAGAAGCCATACAAATGGGAACCCCCAGAAAAACAATAATATCATTTCAATTGAAGAACGCAAAAATGTATTTCATTCGAAAAAGTTCTACAATGGTAGCAATAAACTTCATGGCCTACTACTAAAACGGGATATTTCGTTTCAACTATTACTACTTGTAAATACATTTCTAAAATTTCGAAAATAACTATTTTATAATAAGATGAACTAAAAAGATTTGTATAAAAAATGGTTCACTTTAATTTCAACGTTAAAGATTTTCGAAATAAATGAAGTAAAAAAATGGCATTCAAAGAAAATGTAAAGGTGGGAACAGACTAAGCAAACATTGTTGAGCAACAGTTGATCAACTGTTGAGCAAGAATTGATCAACTGTTGACAAATAAACGTCGATGATTGTTGGAAAACTTCGGCGAACCTTGTTCCTGAAAAGTTCATTCAGTCGAGCCAAAATGTGCGACGAAGACGATGCTTTACTCGCATGGTGCACGTTTTTATTAATGAAAATTGAAAAATCGCGTAACTGCAGAAAGTGTTGGTGGTGGCAAAGAAGTATATTCGCAAACAGAAAACGGAATTTTTTACCAGAACTAAAAATGGAAGACCAAATGCTGTTCAAAAACTTCACTCGAGTTAATGCAACCGCATTTGAAAGTCTCATCGTTATGATTGGACCTAAAATTGCAAAAAAAATACACTGGGGATTTTATGTCAGTTCAATGTATCTATTTCAAATTTCTAAACAGCTAATTGGTACTATAGTTCCTGAAACTTGCGAAGCCCTTATAGAAGCATTGGCAAATCATATTCAGGTAAGAAAATAAAACAATTTATTTTGTGAATTGTGAATGATAAAGTATTCACATATCAACAACATGGAAAATGTAATTAATTGTATGTTCTACATCAGCTTGAAGAAATGCATCGTTCCTTCTTAATTTATTTGCACGTATTCCCCAAATACGTCAAAATTATCCCTTACTTTTCCATTTTCTGTAAGTGTTTTTATTGATTTAAAAGCTTCATCCATTTGAGGATCAGACATATTTGGGTGCTTTCCCAAAGTTTTTTTTCCTGCTGAGACTAACTGCCTTACGGTGTCTCGTTGGAACGGTTCTGATTCTATTCCAATATCATGAGGATCCGAAGGGTTTAACTTTAACATGAGATGTTTCTGCTTGCTGTAATTGAAGAATGCTTGAGGAACCTTCAATTATGATGGTTTCTGATAAATCCTCGTATTGCGTGTTTTCCAAGTCCTGAAACAAAGTATACATGCCTATAGTATGAGTATACTAAAAATATGCAGAGTACAGATTTAGATGTTGGGAGGTAATAAGGAACTTAATGAAAAATTGTGGCCTTAGTTGGATATCTTCTTTCTAAATAAATTTTTTTCAGTTACCAGATTCACCTGAAGAGTGGCTCAAAATGACTATGAAAACTTATGAAATTTTCCTCAATGCTTAGGAGCCATTGACGGTAAACACGTCGTATTACAATGTCCCTTTAGAAGTGGAAGCGAGTATTATAATTATAAGGGCACTTTCAGTATTGTCCTTATGGCAGTAGTAGATGCAAAATATCGATTTTTATACGTAAACGTGGGTTATCAAAGACGAATATCAGATGGTGGAGTTTTTAAAAATACCCTTTTCGCGAGGAAACTAAATGATGGGACTTCAAATGTACCACCTGACAAACTCCTGCCGGGACAACAGAACAGAACAACACCTTTTGTTTTTGGTTGCGACGCTGCGTTTCCTCTACAGGAAAACCTAATGAAACCATTTCCCGGCGAACATGCTCATTCAATTACAGATTATCGCGAGCAAGACGAGCCGTGGAAAACGCTTTTGGCGTTATGTCGTCGGTATTTCGAGTTTTGCGAAAGCCTTTGCTTTTGCAACTTACTACTGCTGAAATAATTGTTCTTACATGTTGCTACTTACATAATTTTTTACAAAATACTAAAACAATCATGGACTGTTATGCTCCCCCTGGAACGTATGACAATGAAGATATTTCAATGGGCATTTTGGTTCATGGATCTTGGCGAGACGAACCAGAACCTTCATTTACATTCAAGAATTTAAATAAAATTGGGAGAAAATCAACCAGAGTAGCTCAGGAGGTTAGAGAACAATTTGCACATTATTTTTCAGGTCATGGAAGACTGCCTCGGCAAGACAGAATGGAATAAAATAATACGTGTCATTATAAAAAAATAAAAAAGTTTACTTACATGTTCTTGACTATCTCTTGTATATTTTGGTGTATTCTTGTCTTTCAAAAACATTAAATACTTATATCCAAACCAACGAGACACGTATAATTCATTTCTTCCCTGGCCAGATTTTGTAACACTTCTCGCACATTCCCGCCTGAAGTGGGTTTGCAAAACTTTCCATTTCCTCTCAATTTCTTCTCGGGATAGTTTTAGAACGGTCGCTATGATATTAAATGCGTCAGTTCGTTTATTTTTGTTTTTATGAGCTTCATTTTCGGGATTCCATATATTTGAATGTTTCCTTATAAGTTTTATCAAATTTAGAACTTGATCTTCTGACGAATCGTGCGACATTTTCAAATAAAATGAACGTTACTCTGTCGTTATACCGCTCTCGAATGCCTAGATTAAACTAAACGCATATTGACAAGTAGAGCGCGCGTATAGACCGGCGAAACAGTTGATGCACTGTTGGTCAACATTTCCTTTGATGTAACGCCTCGGGAGCGAACATCATGCAACAGTTTGTCAACAGTTGCGCAACTGTTGAGCAACACGTATAAATTGAGCGAACTCACGAATTGATCAACAATGTTTGGTTAGTATGTTCCCGCCTTAAAATATATCTACGTGAATTGGTGGAAAATGTTAGATTCCTAATTCAAAAAAAAACTGAGCAAACATCGATTTCAGTTTCTTCACTGCATCAAGTTTGACAATATTTCCGTAGGTGTCGTCATAGTGCCGCCATATTGAATTTGGAGAAAATGGCGCGATTGCGAATGAAAATCGTCACTTCTGTTAAATCGTTAAAAAGAGAATTTCATATTCTATCAAATATCCTGAAAAATATACAGGGTTCTATTTGTGCCACTCATTCGGTTAAGTGTACGCAACACCGACAAACTGTACGTACTTCAGAATCCTCATTTACCTACTACTATACATAGATTACAAGTACCTAAATAAGCCTATCTCGGCTGGTGCCGGCTTCGTGCTACCAGAACTTACAAATTTCTCACTTGGTCCGCACTTCAGCTGTATCTCGACATAACGAACACTAGTAGTTACTTTTGTTCTGCAGATTAATTTTTCTAATGTATGCGGTTTTGTCTTCCTTTACATTTCTGTTCTTTGGCTTGCTTTTTGTTTTCAAATTCAACGTTGGATGTTTTAATTTTCTTAGATTTTTGGTCGATATCCATTTGTTTCTCTTCCAACAGATTTTCAAACGGACTATTAGCGATTATTTTCGATTTGCTAACATTTTTTCGTCGTGTCTGAATGTGTGTTGCCATCAGTAATGGGCTTATAGGAAGTGATTGAAGCAATATCAGACCCGTGAGTATTCGAAATGTCAGTGCGGCATAATTTGTTTCGTTCGCAATTCTTCTATCTTGATCTTTAGATAAGAAAGCGCGTTCAATTATTTATTGGCTTTGTTTATTAGAACTATAGTTTCGATGTTATGTTTTCCAGGTAGTGGTGAACTTGGTTGTTGATGCCCTTCAGCAACAGTCTCTTAGTTGGTTGCGTTTCTGTTTCTGGAAGACGTAGAAACAACTGATTCTTGTGTAAGAGTTGCAACAGATTGATGGCTTTGCATCTTCTGAATTTCTACTATATCTATAGAACATGAAGTAGAGGGACAACATCAGCAGACGGACAAAATATATCTGTAACTGAAGATGGTGCATAGTCTGCTTCTGTGAACAGGTTGTTGTACAAAGGATAATTCCAGTGTCTCCGAATGCTGAAGCTACGTTACCTGCAGTAGCAATTTTTTAAAGGCTCTGTCGAAAGTCAAAGTCACTTGGTATTGATTTATAGATCTACCAGAATGCTGTGCAATCCATTTATCAGCTTTAATTGCACACTGATTTTTCAGAGGATTGTAGACAGCTCTATCCTAAGGTTATAATTTGTGACTACTGTGAGCTATAAATGTAAGTACGGTGATGTTGTGCTGTCTGCAATACAAAGTAGCTTGCAGACTGATGTGACTTGAATTATTTTCATTCATTAATAGCACAGGATTATTGACCGATGGTGAGGTATAGTCATTGAAATTTTTCAGCTACTGGAAATATAAAATCAGATGGTGCTTCATACATGAATTCACCCTTCATTTTTTTTTTGAGGAAAAATTAATGCAGGTAGCACGTAATTTCCAGTTGTACTGACATAGCAAACAGCGGTTATAGTTCGACAACGTTCTCCAAAAACAATTTTATTAACATTTTTCTTTCCTTTCAGGGATATGACTTTAGGTGTTTTTTTGGCACTGTGCTGATACTAGTCGAATCCATATTATATATTCCACCATGAGAAAATTTAGATTTTTCTTTACACTTTTTCAAATGTATGTAACATATTTCTACTTGCAATTGATTGAAACCAATGGCCCTTGCCATGCTCGTAGATGTAGTTTGCTTTAAAACTAAATCGAGGTGTCGTATCATAAACCCATAGACCCAGTCTTTTTCATCCATTTTTATTATTTCATCAAAACTTTTCTGCATTTTATTTGCTTCAGCAAATTCATAAACCAATTTCCTCAATGCGTTGGGACTGAGGCCATAAAACATCTCCTCACTAGCTTTGCAATGCCCATAAATTCCTTCCTGAAGATCTGACAAGTTCAATATTTTCAGATAGAAAATAGCCATCACACATAGTTGAAACCTCTTGTTTACGAGTGAATGTTGATGGAAATCCTCCCATAGATGTTGCAGTAGAGTGAAGTTTCAAACGTTTTCTCGAAACATTTTCATCGGTCTCAATACTTTTTATTGCTTCTCGTTAAGAGAATCCATCTTCAATTTACTTTTCAGATGTATTGATCTGCTCTTGAGTTTAGACTTTCTGTATAAAAAAATGCTAAACATATTCTTATTTATTCGATTTTGAATACTGCGCACACTTACCCGCGTATACCTTTCCCTTCTCGTCAAAGTGAATAAAAATCACAAAAAATACAACTATGTTCCACCTTAGATAAAATTCGTAGATTCTCACGAAATATGGATTAGTTTCTCCTGTTCCTAATAACTTTTTTTACTCAATCTTACTAATCGTAATGACTTTCACATGCAAATGAATTTCAATAAAGTTGATAATGGAACTTCGCTTAAATAATATTTTCGCGTAAATATCCATAGCATAATGCGGCAAACATGTGACTGTGACGCATTACTCTCATTCCGCAGTCAAATATGAACTGAATGTGACACATTTGAACCAGTTGTCAACATCATTATTCGCATAAATAAAAAATCAAAATCATTCGCACCCGCTAATTAGCAGCCATCCTTAGGATAGATGTACACGTCACATACTGTTACATTGAACAAAATATAATAGAATAGTACAAAAGAACTGACAATCACAGATAACAAGTAAATCAAAATTCATCATTCAAGAATTTACTAATGGAGTTATGAGCTTTTGCACACAGCAATGTCTTTAATTCTTTTTTAAATTTTTTGAGTTCCAGTTTTGCTATTTCATAGATATCCGTAGGTGTGAAGAAGAAAGTATAAAATGTACTGCAATATTCTTTAAGTATGACATCGGGTTGTTTTTTACAATGATTTTTTCAGACAGTTTAATTGCCACAAAACGAGAAAATAAGTTCAATTTATCTGAGTTAAGAGTTGACTTTTTTGACTCAGCCATTTGCTTTCCTCTCAATTCATTAATAATATTTCATGTTTATTTTTGTTTATTCTTTTGGAGTAATATACATATTTTTGGTATTTTTTATTACTTTTCTATATATACTCCTATACTTATTAAAATAGTTCGTGAAATCGGTATTATCGATATTTCCACGTTTTCGAATGTGATGCAGTGCTCGCATATTTTTTCCAGATACTTTTATATCTTTTATAATCCAAGGTTTTTTTTAAATTTCGAACGGAAATGAATAATTGAAATTCACAGAAAGTAATTTATAGAATTCACTGAGGGGATCTTCTAAATGTAGGACGTTGTTCCAGTCAGACTCTTCAAAAAGTTGGGCTAACTTATTATAGTTGTATTTACTGAAAAGTCACTTTTAATTGACGTTTCTCTCGAAGGATAAATTACACAAAATGGCTTAGATGCATCAAGGATGCATCTAAGGAAACCTGATCTAGAAAAACCTCCAATCTCTTCAATGTAGGGAGTTTGTATACATATATCACAAAAATATATAATTTGATGCATCTTATGATTGAGAATTCTAACTCTCATTCCAGTTTTTTGACATGTTGTGGAAGTTTGATAAATATCCTTATGCCTGCTTAGTCTGGAGCCAGGCGGTTCGACGTGGGTGCTTTGTTCACACACTCGAATTGACTGCCGTGTTGGTCGGTGGTTCAAGCCCCAGTCTGAACGATCGATTTTCACTTGTTAGAGTCTAACCCGTGTTAAAAAATAACACTTTAAAAGGTAAGATCTCTTTAATCCTTAGCTCGCACCAGTTTCGATTTCGAGGGTTGTCGTTCGTAGGGATGCGACAGCTGGTTAACGGAAAAACATATTTTAAACAGAAACAGATAATTAAATGATTCAATTCTCCAACCTTGAAGAAATTGGAACTTAGATAATCTTTAACTGAAGCAGAGGTCGGCAAGTAATTTTAGGTGGGGTCCAGATTTCTGTGGGAAAATTTTGACGAGGTCCAGAAAAAAACAACTGATAAAAATTAAGTGCTACCTATGTATCATGTTGGTTTTAAATCAAATTCTGAAGTATAAAACACAAGATTTAATTTTAATGTGAGAAATTACACCGACGGTCTTGAGCCAGTTTAGTTCTCGATAGGAACAGCAAATTCGAAGTGTGTCTTCTAGGTGGGCGTTCGTTATTCTCGAACGATATTTGTTTTTCAAAAAATTGTATGTCGAGCCAAACATGGTGTCCAAATTTAAAGCTAGTTTCTCGCAATTTTCATATTTTTCTGAGACATTTCGACCCAAAATTTTTCAGTGGATACCGTTTTATACATTTGCAAAGACACATCTTTTTGCAAATCAATTATCTCTATTTGAAGGGATGCCTTTGACAGATTGAACAACTTGGCAGCCACATCTGTCGATTCTGCTGCTACATCAACTTCAAATGGCGATTTAAGAAACGAATAGCTTGTGCATCCCTGCAAAGTCTTGGAACCCTGTAACAAATTCGTTCCTAAGATCGGCCAAAAACTTTATAAACACGGCAATGTCTTCTTCAGAGTTCTTTTTATATTCAAGAATTGTCGGAAAATGAACAAATTCTTGTCTTGGAAAATGTTTTTCAAAGGTATTCAGCTTGCGACGAAAAGCAGACACGCTTTGTATCAGATCACATATTCATTTTCCATT
Source organism: Leptinotarsa defecta (assembly GCA_015342085.1). NCBI lineage: Eukaryota > Metazoa > Arthropoda > Insecta > Coleoptera > Chrysomelidae > Leptinotarsa > Leptinotarsa defecta. The sequence continues at coordinate 325 of WOGO01004859.1, read as the reverse complement.
TCCTTGTAATTCTGTGTTGAGCGCATTAAGTGTTTCAAAATATCTTTTAGAAAAGCCACGACCAGCATATTACGCTTGTTTGTTATGAACTCAAAGTGCTTTCTGACTCCCTCCGTATCTAAGTTTTGCAAGAAGGAGGTTACTTCTTCTTTTATCAGCCAAAAACGTTTAATAACTTGACCTTTACTTAGCCAACGAACATTGATGTGTTGCAGTAAGTCAGAATACGCTGAATCACATTCAGAAAGTAACTACTTGAAATGTCGGTGCTGAAGAGCAGAATGAGACCTTATAAAATCAATTAACTTGGCCAAGCTGTCCATCA
>WOGO01004858.1:0-12911 GCA_015342085.1 Leptinotarsa defecta | reverse complement strand
ACGGAGGGAACCTCAAGAAGGTTGAAGAAGCCGCGCAACGACAGTAATATCGCTATACCTTCCAAAACCTTCGCAGAGGCCACCGTGAGAAACCTCAAGGTTGCCAAAGAGAGTGTGTGTTCGGCGAGTTTTGGCCTATACCAGCCAATATAAAGAAGATGGACGATGACCTAGGAGGACAACTCCTCGGGAGTTCATATACAGATACAGATCCCCAACTGAATCTCGAGGCTATCACCCTAGAGAGGTTACTTGAACTACACTATTTCTGATAGTCATCCACTATCAATCCCCCCTCCCCCAAAAAATGATAATTGCAATTGCTATAAAATCCAGAAGCAATTTTATGAATGATCAGATGACCCAACCCAAAATATAAATTCGGTCCATTAAAAACTGTGAATAGTAGTAACTCTGCCTGCACTCACCAACAATTTTTCACAATACATTACATATGGTTGGCTCATGCCGTTCAATTTTTTCAGTAGTCGAAAATTGTGCGAGTTAAGGACTAACGAGGTCTTACCTTTTAACGTGTGATTCCTAACACGGGTTGGACGATAGCAAGTGAAAATCGATCTTTCAGCCTGGGGCTTGAACCACCGACCATCACGGCGGGCGAGTGAGTGAACAAAGCCTAAATACCTGGGTATTCACCTGGACCAAAACATGAAAATGGAAGCTCATGTTAGAGAAATGGCAGAAAAGGCGGGGGAAAGTCATAAGTAACATAAGCAGTATAATGCCCAACGATGGAGGCCCTCGAGAAGGTAGCAGAAGAATTCTCTGCTCAGTCGCCCAGTCGATCATGCTCTATGGCACAATCTAGAAAAGAGCCATGGGAAAAAAGATGTATAGAAATAATATTATTGAGTGTCCAAAGAAAAGAAGCCATAAAAATAATATGTGCTGATGATTGCAAGAACCACCCCCCCAATAGTTTTGCTGGTGGAAGAGAGAACAATGGTACAAAACAAAGTACCAAAATGGTTAGCAAGGTCTAACAATCTTGGGAGATAGAGGATGGAAAGGCCAAATGGACAGGAAGACTGATAAGAGATGGAACCATGGATGGACAGAAAATGGGGAGAGATGAATGACTTTCTCACACAAGTCCTAACGAAGCATGGGTGTTTTCAGGCGTACCTGTTTGGGTTTAAAGTGAGTGACACAGAAGAGTGCAAGTATTGCAGAATGATAGACATGATAGAACATACAATCTTTGATTGCATACGTTGGAAAGAACAGAGACGAAACGCATAAATGACGACAGGAGAATTATCACCGGGGAAAGATGCTCAAAAATAAAGGAAACTGGAAAGCCATTAGTAACCTCTCCAAGACCATATTGACAAAGAGAAGAAAGGAACAAAATGAATAATGATGAAGTACTGAAGAAAAAGGAAGAGCCCTGAACCATCACTATAGTCTGCTATTCCGAAGTAACGGCGGCGGTTCCAGAGTAGCTTGCTTGGCTCATGAGTGGTTTAAGTCGGTAAGAATCCGACATTATTTGTTCACAGGGCGACCAGGTGTCTTTCGAAGATTTTTCCTTGTAAAGTAAAGAAGCATAACCTAGTTGTAAGAAAGGCAATTTGAATACGATTATACTTTGTAAAGTGTCTAAAAGAAATAAAGTGATTTGATTTGGTAAGTATTGTTCATATTCATTGTTTGAACTTTTAAAAAATTCCACAGTCGTTAATATCAATTTTTCTCAACTCGCTGACGCCTAACCCTGATATTCTCTCCATGACAAATGAGCCTCCGTGCCAAATTTAAGGCTTTAATATTGCAAAGAACGTATTGTTCATTTCAGTACATAGCAAAATACTTTACACGATTCATCTCGCATTACGACGAAAAAGAAACATCCACAGCCCAAAGGGCAAAGTCGTTCAACCAGATGTTTCGAACCGCCTCTCGCTATCGTTTGACCTCTATTCGACCTTGCCGGACGAAATGAGTAGCATTTGAAAGCGCGAAACGTCCACCAGCGGTTTCCACCTCCATAAATCGACGTTCGATAAATATGTATTCATTCTAGCGTGTCCGATGAATTATTCATAGCCGTATTGGTAAACAAATGAATGCAGGTTCGATTGTAGAAGCGGGGTTGAGTGGAAAACCTTGTAAATACGTCCACACAATATCATTTTAATTATTTCGTGCTACGAAGCTGCATATACCGGATGTACCAGGCATTAAGGTAACTGTACCCATGGGCTAAGCATTTTTGAGAAATATTGGCGTACCACCAGACCTAAATATTTTAATAAACGTATAATATTCACTCTTCTGAAAGTGTTCATAGGCTTTTTTAATGAAATTCCTGAGAAAACTTCATATTTAATGGTTAGATATTTGTTTATTTATAACATGCTTATAATAAGGAGAAATAAAATGGTATTAGTTTACAGTTTTTTTTATTACCTATAGGTGTGAAAACTTACAAATAAAAAATTATTCAAAAGTCAGCAAAAAATTAATCATCATACAAAATATACTTTTATAGTCTTTAGTGCGAAACTTGGTGTTGTTTGCCTGTGATTAAAATATCAACATTAGAAGTAATGGAACTTATCTTCAATCTTAAGTTCTCTTCAACACTAATTCTGCTTCTATGTTAATTTTTTTATGTACAAGAGTTCAGAAAATCCACTCTCACACAAGTAACTCGTAACAAATGGCATCATAAATAGCGAGCTTGCCGGAAGAGCAAAGAGTACTCGGTTTTACATCCGATTCAATCTTTCTGTAAGGTCGATAAAACTTTATTTTCATTCCAATTCATTTGGTGAGGTTCCCGAAAAAGAATTTCTGATCCAGTCCACTTTTGAATAATCTTCAGAGAAAAGCTTTTTTGAAGGCCTTCCAAGTAAACAATGATATCTGCAACCATACCTGGCATTGGAGGTATTTCATTTTCATAAAAAAATGATAATATAGTGGGGAATGCAGATAAATTCTCCTCCTGTATTTGTGAACAAAACAGGACCAACTTTTTCTTGAAGGAGTTTACTTTGTTACTGGCTGTGAAAGCTGTTGTGTTTGGTCCCTGAAGTCCCAAGTTCAGTGTGTTGAGATTGTCAAAAATGTCGGCTAGGTAAGCCAATCTTGACAAACCAATTGGTTTGCAGAAAAATAACCTCTTCCTTATAATCAAATCGCACGAAAACAAGCAGCTGCGCCATGTTTGTAACATCAATGCTTTCGTCAACTTGAAGTGCAAAATAACTGCATTCTTGGAGTTTTAAAGCCAGTTGATCTTCAATATTATTGGACATATCGTCAATTCGTCTTTTTACTGTGTTATTTGACAGTGGTATTTTTTTAATTTCTTTGGCTTTGGCGTCTGCGATGCTGGATAAGCTTTTCTCTCTTATGAACGAAGGTTTATGTGTTTGGCGTGAATTGGTTGAAATATGACGACATTATTCTGAATATGTCAGGGCAATGGTGGTATCTGTATGAGCTTTCATCGAAAACGTTGCTTAATTCATTTGAGGTAGATAATTCGCTACTATTATGCTTCTTTGATATGTTTACAGAAAAGTCCGCGATAGCATATCTTTTACGAATAGGTTAAGCTATACCGATTTCAATTTTTCAAAAATATGGTCACACATAATGTAATCCTTATATTATTCGACACGCGTTTCATCAAGCAAGTTTGCGTCTTCAGGAGAGTGTATTCCAGTTCTGGTGTTTGGTAAAAGTGTTTGCTTTGGATTCATTCTTCACATTCATTGTTTGAACTTTTAAAAAATTCCACAGTCGTTAATATCAATTTTTCTCAACTCGCTGACGCCTAACCCTGATATTCTCTCCATGACAAATGAGCCTCCGTGCCAAATTTAAGGCTTTAATATTGCAAAGAACGTTTGTTGATTTTTTAAGGGTCCAAAATAGTCAAACTTTTAAACACTCATAGCTTTGTTGTTTTTCAATATTTTTTGACATGCGACCACTTATTATTTTTGATTTTCTCTCTTCTTTTGAGAAAAAAAATATAACATTTGAGAAAAAAATAGATTCCCGGCAAATTTTCACGATTCAGGAAAAAATTTGATCTTGAAATTGAAGGTCAAGGGGTCAAATTTACAAGTATTTTACAGTTTTTTCGTATCCTACATCATTTCGACTAGAGAATTCCGTTAGACCGAAATCGATATCTACTTTAGACCAAGAGATATTCCTTGTTGATTTTATTTTATTCCCCTCATTGCGGCGCAACCATATTGACAAAAAAAAATTATGTTTTTTACTTTTACCACTTTTGATGTCTCATCTTTTGTTTTTTAAAACGTTCTCCTAAAATCTATTCCTCAGTCAATGCCATTGCGCCAACATAGGCGCCTGTGAATGCTCCAAGGACGCGCAGCGTTATCGAAATCTCTCTCAAACTTAGCAGACATACTTCACCTACTAGAAAACGGCGTCATAAGTCTGCATTACGTGTACGTGCCTACTTAAGTGCACTCCACTGTGTGCGAACACGAATAAATTGGAGCGTAAGTCAGCGTGAAGTTTCAACATGCAACTATCACGACGCTCCATCCACCAACTTTCCACGCTACGACGAAGACGTGAGTCGGTTACAAAGTCTCTGGCATTGCTCGACTTCCTTGGCGAAATTCGTAGAGTTAATGACTGCTTAGATTTCTGAAATGACCTTTACGAAGGGTGTATGTGTTTGGCGTTCAGTCTTAACTGCTGGCAACTTGGGAAAGTTTCGGACGGAGCAGGTAAAGTTTGCTGATGTTAATCACCTTCACCGATCAAGTTTTGTCAGATTGTGAAATCTTTCAAATCAAGATTGAGGAGTTATAAAGTGACAAGGGTGAACCACTTCGTTATGTAACGCGTAACGACGCTAGTCTGTCTGGCTTCTCTCCCTCTCTCTCACGCATACAAAAGTGGCAGACAGGCTCACCCTCTCTCGTCGGACAGACGCTTCTCTCTCTTCTCTTCACATGACTCAGTGTTTAGTGTGCGATACACATTGACATTGAGCATATAACATAAAACTATCATCGCTGTTGAAAGTGATTATAAAAAAAATTGATGAAACAAGCAGATGATCCGCGGAACATTACAGAGTCTCCTAACGAAAGGTAATTTTAATAATATAATATACTATAATTAATATAATATAATACAATTTATCAATGCTTGCTTGAAGGTGGTTGACAATGTTTCGTGGTGTATTACATCAGTTCGGACTTCTATTGTCTAGTATTATATGAATTGATTTGGAATCCCTGAAATGATTTGTAAAAAATTAAAAATAAAAAGGTTGGCTGAAAAAATAACAATTATATTAAGCAAAAAAAATTTAAATTACAATGAAATAAAATACAAGAATTCCTCAGAGATCTGACTATTTATAGGTCACTCGAGTGCTGTTCCCTCTCTCCGCTTCATTGGTTTTTAGCGGAAGCTGACCATTTGGCGGGAGTTGGTCGTGTTCCGCTTGATCAGAGGTGTCCATATGTTGTGTATCTCTGCGCTAGCTTGACTATATGCGTTGTTGGGCAACATATATGCAGTTTCTTTCAATTTTCTCCTAAACCAGTGTTCCTCCTTGTGGATGATTTCAGCTTGAGCCCACTTGATGTTATGATGATGAGTCCACACATGCCCTGCTATTCCGGATTTGCTGGTTTCTCCTCACTGTGTGTGTTTCTTGTGCTCGGCAACGCGAACTTTCAATGGCCTCTTAGTTTCACCGATGTATGATTCTCCGCACTCTCAGGGTATCCGGTAAATGCAATTCTTGGAATCGCAATCCGCATTTGGTGGCCTGGTTTTCATGAGGCTGCTACAGATAGTGATCCTAGATCTGAAACAGGTTCTGATATTATACTTAGACTCAATCCTTCTTATCCTTTCTGATGTAGGGAAGTACAAGTACTTTTTGTGGCGGCTTCTCTTCCTTGTGGAGCTCTTGCTGTCTTCTAGCTAATGCCTGCTCCACCATCACTTTGGAGTAACCATTACGTTGAAGGTCATTTTTGATGATGCCTAGTTCTTTTTCGAGACATTTCTTTGTATTACAGAGTCCGAAAGAACAGTCTAGTAGAGTCTTGATGATAACTCTCTTAGTCGATTGATGCTGGTTGGATTTCTGGTTCAGATACTGTCCCGTGTGAGTGGGTTTTCGATATACAGATGTTTCCCATCCAGTGTCGGTCCTCTTCACCAATACGCCTAAGAATGGCAATTCGCTATGGACTTCCTTCTCCATTGTGAAAGTGATGGAAGGACTGGCGTTTTTGATCTGCTTCAGGAATTTGTCTAGTTCTGCATTCCCATGGTTCCATATTATGAAGGTGTCGTCAACGTATCTCAATCAGACTCGGAACTTCTTCAATGGCCAGAGTTTCAAACCACTCCATATATATATTGACTATAACCGATGAAAGTGGCGATCCCATTGGCAGTCCCTTATCTTGCGTAAAGAATTCGTTCTTCAGTTGGAAGTAGCAGTTTCGTACACAGCCTCCTAGTAATTCCATGATTACTTTTTTCAGTAAGTTTGTTCTATCTTTCAGGTCCCCATCTTCGGATAGCTTTTTTTTGTATGATGTGAAGGAACAGCAACGTTGGTGTAGAGCTTTCTACATCGAAAGTGATCTTTGACTTCGATTTACCCTAGTAGCTCAACAAAATGTCTTAAATTTTTCACAAATGATGATGTTTTTTTGCAGTGGTTTAATTATTGGTAGTAGAAATCTGGACAAGTTCTGACTGGCTGAATCTCTGGAGCTAATGATCGGTCTGAGCGGGACATCCTTCTTGTGGAGTTTGGGTACTCCATACAAACAACTTTCAGAACACCAAAATGGTACGAGTTTACAGCTTCAAGGCATAATTATTGAATGATAGCGCCATGTAAAGATATTAACTTTAGATCACTTTGAAACAGTTTCTTTTATTGTCACCATGGATACAATTCATGTATCCCACAGAATGATATCTAACAGTATTGATTGGCAATACAATAGTTTTTTAAATTTCTTGACTGATACTGTAAAGAATAGCTCTTATTCTCAGGACGTAAATATTCGAAAATTACTTTAAAGGTGGTTGACAATGTTTCGTGGTGCATATCATCAGTTCGGATCTTCTCTTCCTTGTGGAGACTCTTGTTGTCTTATAGCTAAAGCCTGTTCCACCATCACTTTGGAGTAACCATTCCGTTGAAGGTCACTTTTGATGACCTTTTCGAGACCTTCGAGACAGTATCTGAACCAGGAATCCAACCACCATCAATCGACTAAGAGAGAAATCATCAAAACTCTACTATACCGTGTTTTCTGACTTTGTAATATAAAGGAAGGTCTCGAAAAATAACTAGGCATCATCAAAAGTGACCTTCAATGGAATGGTTACTCCAAATTGATGGTGGAACAGGCTTTAGGTAGAAGACAACAAGAGCTCCACAAGGAAGAGAAACAGCCACAACCAGTACTTGTACTTCCCTACATAAGAAGATTGTCAGAAAATATAAGAAGGATTGGGTCAAAGTATAACATCAGAACCTGCTTCAGATCTGGGAACACTATCCGTAGCAGTCTCACGAAAACCAGGCCACCAAATACGGACTGCGATTCCAAGAATTGCATTTACCGGATACCCTACATTGGTGAAACTAAGAGGCCATTGAAAGTTCGCATTGCCGAGCACAAGAAACATACACAGCGAAGAGAAACCAGCAAATCAGGAATAGCAGAGCATGTTTATGTTTGGACTCATCAACATATCAAGTGGACTCAAGCTGAAATCATCCACAAGTAGGAACACCGCATATAATTTGTCCAACAATGCATTTAGCCAAGCAAGCGTAGAGATACGCAACATATGAAAACCTCTGATCAAGCGGAACACGACCAACTTCCGCCAAACGGTCAGCTCCCGCTAAAAAACCAATGAAGCGGAGAGAGGAAATAGGTGAAAGCAGTCGAATGACCTATAAATAGTCAGATCTCGAAGAAATAAGTCCAGTTATCACCCGAACACGATTGTGGATACTAACAATCGAAACGTCGTGAAGTAACTTGGTTTGGAAGGTTTTAATTTTATATTTTTTTAATTTTTGTTTCTTGTTAATAATTTTTTAATTTTTTCAGCTCGTGTTAATAGTTCAATTTTTTTGATTTCTTTGGTTGTTCCTTGTATGTTATTTCATTGTAATTTCAGTTTTCGCTTAATAATCCCTGTCAGGGATTTCAAATCGATTTACATCATATTAGATGGACAATGGAAGGCTGAACTGGTTATTTCGTCAAAATTCTGTAACAAAATCATTCTGCGAAAAATTATCATCATATCGATCGACTACGAGCGAAAAGCCGTGTTTTCGCAACCAATTAGAATTCCTCGTCGCTAACAATTCAAACAAAAAAACCTAAGTCTTCTCGACAATCGAGAAATACCATCCCGAATAACGTTTATCGCGACTAATGAAAAAAACCGCACGAAATGTCGTGATATAAAAGTTCCATTCGAGTGCGTGCAGCAGGAAAAACAGTATTTACGGTCCGAAGAAATTAATTTATACCCGTCACGAAAGTATGTCGACGCGCTTATCATCGCAAGGCCTTTTTTATTGTGTGCGTTTCGGTCGAAATGGCACACAAGAAGAGCGGCTGGCGGAAAGGGAGAGGTCATAATGGCAAAGGGTCAGTCGACACGCGAAATCTCCTGCCCGGAATTAATGAGAAGTGACTCTGCTATTAAAGTATGCAGTTGCATGAGTGCACAGAAAGGATCGACCGTTTGCATTTTTAGTGACTCGGTTGCAGAATTTTAGCCGAAACGGAATTAATTTGATGTTACAAATATGTTTCTTGGGGAATTACCTTCCACAATCTGTAAAATGAACAAAGCACACAAATTTATTTCAGTCATTTAAGGGTTTTTCACTACCCTGGAGTAAAAAAAATAATTAATCAAAATCTTGGGTTCAGAGCCGTCGCCATGGGGGGATGGAGGGGAGCCTCCCCCCTGCTTTTTCGATTTGGGAAATTTTGGACCATGAAGATAGAAAAAAGTAGTAAAAAAATTAATGAAAATTTAAAAAATAAAAATGAGAGAAAATAAAAGGAGAGTTAATAATAAAAGAGAAAGAACCAGAAGTAGGTTGGGATTTCCCAACATGCATAACTTGAAGAGAATTCTAAGCTGTTTGAAATCTTCAAAAAAGTTTAATTTCTCCCAAGTAAGAAAACAGTCCTGAATAGTTCCCAAATTTTAAAGTGACAATTTTACAAAATTCCCAACTTTTCGTTGTTTTTCCGACTTGGAAAAGTTGGGAAATTTAGGGCCGTGAATATAGAAAAAATATTAGTAGAAAAAAATAAGCACAAGTGTTGTTTCCTTTCATTTGTATTGAATATTCCTACACATGGTGGATATGGTGAAAGACCAAGGACCTTGATCCAAAGTAGAATAATTCCCATTTTTATTTTTATAATCACCAAAATTTATTTTTGTTTGTGCACACCCTAACAGGCATAAGCATTCAGCAAATCTTTGAATAGCTAAGTAAGAAAATTGATATATTATAGTAGTAAATAATCCCTCGGCTTTCATTTCTTCAAAAGTTGGGACATTTTGCTGGTGGAGTTGGGAAAATTTGGATTCCCTCCTCCCCTGGTTTTTCTTTTCGCTACAGCCCTACTTGGGTTAAATGGGTTGAAAAATATTGGTAACGCCTGGTTCATGAACAGCGTAATCCAATGTTTATGAAACACGAGACGGTTATTGGAATATTCGAAAAAAAGATGAATTCATGAAAGATATCAATACTAGTATTTCTAGTATGGAAGGTACTTTAATTAAAGCGTTTGTAGAAATCACCAAGGAGTGCATTTGATAGAATAGTAAATACAGCCTCCTTAAAAAATCAGATTCAAAGTTTTACTCCTTGATTCATGGGTAATTCCCATCAAGACGCCCAGGAGATTGAGATTGGCGAAAAATTGAGCGGAAATGCACAAGAGTCATGCCTCACATATTTGAGGACTCATAACTCTAAGATTGTATATAATTTCGTTCATCAACTGAAATCCACGATAAAATGCACATACTGGGATTTGTCTCTCCATACCACAAAGAATCGACCAATTGAGTTTGTGACAATGCTTGGATTCGTTAACAAGAGAAGAAACTTTGGATGGAAACGAAAAACCTACTACGTGTTCGAAATGCAAGGAAAGAGAAAAATGCACAAAGTCTCCATCAATCGACAAGTTTCCCCATATTTTAGTAACTCATTTAAAAAGGTTCTCTCCAACGGAAAGATTTAGACGCGAATTGAATGTTGTCATCGAATTTCGATATGGACAATTTTGCAGCAGAAAATGTGGCTCCTTCTTGTTATAATCTATATGCACTTTTAAATCACAGTGGGACTACTTACAGAGGACATTATACAGCATACTTCAGACACCCGTATACTGGCGCGTGGCACAAATACAACGATTCACGCGTGTCACCAATTTCACCAAAATCGCTTGTGAGTGGAGAAGCATACGTCCTTTTTTATGAAAAGGATGGAACAAAATCGCACCTTTGAGATAACTGAGGAAAAGTTTCTTTGTGCAATTATTATTTATTTTTTGTTCCTACTTGTACCTGTCAATAAATAATACCTTTATACATACTCACTACCCTGAAACCCTTGAAACCTTCATATTTCCAAATATATCATTACCCGGATTTTTTTCCCAAACCACAAACCAGAAGCTGACTAGATCTGTTTCAGGGCCAACCTAGAGGATATCCTCCGCCTTCAAACGCCATGCTCTTCGACGATGATCCAGGCATTATGTCGGAGGTAGAGACCAGCTCAACTGGCTTCCGCAGAGGCGGAAAACAAAGAAGTTCGCTTCCTGTCGTGCGAACGCCCAGCAAGACCCTTGAACGACCATTAGGTAAGACTGTAATAGTTGGTTTTTCATGAGTTCTTCATTCAGGTATTTTGGGAACCAAAATAGCAATGGGGGGATCTATGCAAAATTCCTTCTAATAGTACCCATTTCTAGGATATTAGAAAGATTGTTGTCAAAAATGTAACGTGTCGTTAGGATCTATTCCTAGGCTTCTAATCTTCAGTTCAACAGTGTATCTGTATCTGTAGAGTAGGGAGGATGTGTGTAAGCCCACAGCACTTAGGCCACATGTGACCCATTGTACACCCTCCCGAGGAGTTGTCCTCTTAGGTCATCGTCCATCCTGTCCTTTCCAGGAAGGTGGACAGGCCACTGGGAGACATCTCCTTCATATCGGTAGGTGAAGGCCAAGACTCGCCGCACACACTCTCTTATTGACGATAACTCCGGATATTCGCATAGGACATGCCTGACAGTTTCATCTTCCTCTTCACACATCCTGCATAAAGGTCTGTCCACTAGCCCTATATTATGGAAGTGTTTCCTTAGGAAAGAAGAACCAGCTCCAGTATATTCGTGAAGTTGTAATTTTCTTTCTAGTCTGAATATTTCACCCCCGCTTTGTTGTATGTCAATTAAGATTTTCAATCGATCTTCTATACTGAAACTCAATTTCAAAAAATCTGCAATGGTGGTCTTTCCTTCATGAGTGACACGAAAAAATTTACGCTTCACTGCCTTAATTAGGAACTGTTCAAAGCAATAGACCAGAAAACCAGAGAAAATAATCTTCCCAACACTCTCTGTGACGCGCATCGAGAAACAGTGTTTCAGTTTTTGTGTGGAAGAAGTATTTTCTCCAGATCAATTTTACGCTAGAGGTGTGATTCTACCTGTCAAATTAGTGATTTTTGTACAGTGGTTACAGTTTTCTTTCCAATTTCAAATCAAATTAGTTTTTTGAACCTTCCAATCATTATTTATTCCATCATTTTCCCACAAAAATGATCTTAAGTTGAAAGTAGTTGGGTTATTCTGTTCAATGTGTGTATCGAGGATTGTTTTAGTATTTTAAATTTTCACAAGAGAAAGCAGTGCCAGGCACTCTTTCTTCATCGTATCGTATTTTCTCCCATTTTTCATGAGAGATATGTTAGACATCATTTTGAATAAATATAGTTTGAAAAACTGAAGAACACGCTTTAAAAAACATCGAACTAACAAGTTGAAACTATTTTTTTTAAATAAGCTTAAAACAATAACGAACGAAAAATACTAGTATCATTTAAAAAATTATTTTTAAATTTTCAATTCGAAGTTCTTTAAAAGCATGTTTTTTAGTTTTTTGAACTATATTCCTTATATATTTTTTAGTTTCGTATACTATAAAAGCGTGTTTTTTAGTCTTTTTGATCTATATTTATTTTATCTATATCTATATCAGTCATATACAGGTTGTAACTGAATAAGTGTAAAACATTTAAGGAGGTGATTCCTCATCGAAAAAAAGATAGGAACTTCCATATGAAGAAACTTCATTGGAGCATTCCTTGTTAAGATACAGCCCCTTGAAGGGGGTACATAAAATTTGTATTTCACAAATTGTATTTAACAATTTTTTTCACAAGCACTGAAAATGTACAATATTGAAATCAACCTGACGTTTTGTACTACCAAAAAGACACTTAGCCAGTGATTTGTTTGGTTTACCCCATGGTTGTATGGGGTGCAAAACGCAACCCCTAAAATTTATTTCCAATGTAACTTTTTGTCTTATAATTTGTTTACCATTTAGAAATTCATTTCCGATAGCCTGTTTTATTCTAAACAAAAAATGTTTCTTGGGTATATTGCCCAAAATAAACCAGTTCGCAGCAAAAAATTATTTCACAAACAACTACAGAGATACATCATCATAAATGCGAACTGGATTTATTGTTATTTTGTAGTTAGTACCTGCATTAAACGATTAAAGGGTAATAAACAAAACTAATTTATTAATAACAAAAC
>WOGO01004857.1:0-12914 GCA_015342085.1 Leptinotarsa defecta | reverse complement strand
GAGACTGTCAGGCATGTCCTGTGTGAGTGCCCGGAGTTATCGTCAATAAGTGTGTGTTCGGCGAGTCTTGGCCTACATCTGCCGATACAAAGGAGATGTCTCCCAGCGACCTGTCCACCTTCCTGGAAAGGACAGGATATACGATAACCTAGGAGGACAACTCATCGGGAGGATGTACAATGGGTCACATGTGGCCTAAGTGCGTGGGCTTACACTCACCCTCCCTACTCTACAGATACATTTAGGTTCCAGGACATCGGCTGTGGATGCATATCTTCATCAGCAGCAGGAGGCTGCATATCTTATTGAGGATCCAGCAGTAATTTCTAATTCGGGTGAAAGTTCAATTCAATGCCACAAAAACCCAGACATCGGTTTTCTCCAGAAAGATAAATGTTTCCGAAACGGATTATTAATATCAGGTCAGACAATTCCGCATTCTGCTTCGATAAGTTCGATATGTCTTGACATAATCATGTCTCTGGAATTGCAAAGACTGCTTCTCAAAAGTTTGGAACACTGTTCCGAGCCAGTAAACTGTACAGACCTCAGCCACTTTTGATGCTTTATAAAGCTCAGATTAGATCTTCTTTGGTGTATTGTTCTCATGTATGGAGCTCCGCCCCAAACAGACTCTGAAGCTGCTGGATTCCATCCAGAAAAGAGCCATCCGCTTGATTGGACACTTGCAACCTTGATAGTTTGGAACATCGAAGAAGGGTTGGAGATTTATCTCTCTTTCATAGATACTTTCACGGGAGGTATTCAAGTGACTTGGCATATTTGATTCCAACAAGACCTGTACGTATCAGAAATACGCAACAGACTGTGGCTGCTCACCGTGTTGAGGTTCAACTCAGTATACCTTCAACTTCACTGTTTGAGAACTCTTTCATTCAGAGAACTGCGTGCAAAGTTGAGTCATATTTTATATAGTCAAAATTTTATAATGGAAAATCAGATTTTCAAAAATCAACGTGGAAGATAATTTTTGACAATATGAGAATTTTTTTTCATTTGAACATGGAATTGGTGACACATTCAATGCATGCGCTAGATCCCTTTTTATCTTGTCCTAAAATACTCCATGATTTGGATAAACAAACTAAGTTATTTTGGTACTAGAAGTTTTTAGTATACTTCAAGACAAAAATTTTATTCAAATATTTTTCCTTTTTGAGATATTAGTTGCCTTGAAGTTTTTTGCTGAATAATTGGTTTCATATATTCAATTTTAAGCTTCTATCTAAATTCATTCATAAATGTTCAATTGGTAATATATCTCCCAAAAAAATGTTGATTCATATTATTTTCAGATATGCAACAGTAATTTTATGATAATGAATGTTAATGTCCGTTTTCCAGGAGCGATACATGACTTTTTTTTCAGAAATTAATCAAACTGTCAGAATGTACGAGGTTTGTTAAAAATATAAGTTAAATGTTCAAATTTCGTGGACTGTACATTCGATATGTTCACAGTTTTAGCTATTTAGCATGTTTAGTTTGTTGGTGAGAGGCATAAATGTTTCGCGTGTTTGGCGATTTTCTACTATCGTAAAAAATGGATCAAAGAATTTGCATCAAATTTTTTGTGAAAATTGGAATTGAGTGCTCAAAAACACTTGAAATATTTATAGTGGCATACAGTGATTGTACTCTAACTCAGTGGTATACTCTAATCAACAAGTTCAAAAAAATAAAAATAAGAGCGATAGCTCATTCGATTCGGAATCACCTCTAGAAAAATGTTTTTGAAGGATTTTGGTGCATGTAAAAAATTGCAATTGTTCACTTCAACAAATATTAGGTTACCCTAAAAACAAGATATTGGAAAATTGAGATTAATGAAATAGCTGTGGAGCCTGTGACAAAACGTATGTAGGTCAGACTGAGCGATCTATTAAAACTCTTTTTGAAGAACACGCAACATGTATCAATTTTCGGAGACCCAAATCTAGTGTCGCTCAATAAGCCTTGGAGAAAGGCCATAGAATTAATGAATGAAAACTGTAAAATTGTGGAGATCGATACATGCCACTGGATTTTTTGAAATTTTCGAAAATCTAGAAATAACATCCCATGTTTACTTTACTTTGTATAAATTAGCGAAAACTTTCAATAGAAAATTTCCCGTGAATAACTACCCGAAATCATTGATGTGTGTCGAAAATAGAGATCAGTTTCGGAGTTTGGAATTACATATATTAGATTTCTTCATCTGCAGAAGACGCCAACTTTTTTGGCGAAAAGTGCGTCAAGTAGACTATTGCAGTTCTGGCGTTTGGAAACAATGCTTGTTTTAGATTTGTTTTGTAAGCCTTATCTGAATTCATTCATTTATTGAAGTGATAAGGCGAATGTTGATATTAATTTCTTTCAGATCGCACATATTCTAATGAAATGCGTTTGAAAGACGGTAGGTATATGTATAGTATATAGGTAGACAAATAAGATTCGAATCAAAAGAGCCTAAACATTTTATTTTTGAATATGTTCGCATCTAATGGAAAAGTTGAAGTAGCTAAGTGGTAAACAGAATATCGTGGAGGCTATAATTGAGCCTCCATGGATAGTGTACACGTGCACTTAAAAACTTTTTCTAAGCAAATATGTTCACGATGGATAAGGATTTTGTATACTTCTCAACGTCTGTTAAAGCACTTGATATCAAGTGGAAGATTTCGATATTGTTAGCGGTTAGGGAAGTATCATACGCGTACAGCTTCACTGCCAATTAAGAAACTAATTGAGAAATTTGTTAAATTTGAAGTATAATTTTAATAAGTTTGTTCCAAGCTCAGAATGCTGTTTAAATCGTAGATTATTTCGACTATGTGTTATATAAGTTATTGTAAGAGAAAATATTTTAAAAAAAATTCATGAAATTAATAGAGATTGAAAGTTCCAACTAGATGATTTATCGTCCCACAGTCTCTAACCAAAATGCACGATATTAATTGTGAATAAAACAATTTTCAAAGAATCACCGTAATTTTTTCAAAATGATAGAAGGATCTATGACAATTATTTCTGAAACAAATTATCGGGCAAATGCTGTTTACTTATTCGGTGGTATACCACTTTCCGATGCCGAATTATCTCATCCTTCAGCTCTTGAATTGTTTTTGGATTCTTGACGTGCACTTTTACTTTTGAATAACTCTAAAGAAAGAAGTCCAATGGTGTTGAAGAGGATTATCGTGGCGGCCAATTACCATCGGCATGACATGAGATAACACGGCCGTTCTCGCACAAAAGAGCCATTGTGTCGTTGGCTGTGTGGCAAGTGGCACCATCCTGTTGGAACCACATATCGTCCACGTCCATATCCTCAATTTGTGGCCACAATAAGTCCGTTATTGTTCGAGATAGCGAATACCATTTACGGTAACTGCTTGGCCGACCTCATTTTCGAAGAAATAAAATTGTGAACCTCTCTGTGGTTGAATTTGTCAAACACTGAAACAAAGAAATGTTAAATTAAGTTGAGCAAACAGTTTGACATTGAGGTGTGACTCACAATTAACATCGTGCATTATGGATGGATAATCCTTGTCGTTTCAATATTACTCTTCTCTCTTGGAGAAGTCAAGTGGACCCGAGAGGAACTGTACTGAACCGTGAAGAAAAGTGAAGATAAGAGTTTCGTTCTACGGTCATAACATTCCCCGGCAACTGGAAGGCAGTGGACTTTTGAATGTCCTTTTTTTCGATTCCATCACAGTTGTAGTTGTGATACAGTTACATTACAGTTTTTTTACAAATTAAGTGCACCTGATCTCAGAATGAGTTCATTTTGTGCCTAAATATTACTAATTAACTAATAAAGTTTGAACATTTGGTAGATATATATTATAAGCTTAAATAATATAATAATAAATATAATAAAGAAAATAATTTAAAATTATCAGAATTCTAAGAGACTAAACTAATAGTATAAGAAATTAAGGAACTAAGAGTGTAGCTGAATATAATTTATATTGACATTCATTGTATGAGTATTTCATGATGGAATAGTTTTATCTGTTACCTATAAAGTCATCAGGAGTTCGGATCCTTTCCTCTGTATGGTCTGTGGCCATGAAAAAGCTATGATTGAATCATTTCTTTCAAAGGTAACTGTCGAAGCGGCCGATGAATTTGTTTTTGTTTTCGACACTGAACGAGGTGTCTACGTTGGAACACGTTTATCACAACAATAGCAACTTTTTACCCGACAGTGCCGAAAACCATAGAGAGAATTATTCACTGTATTCACTTCTTAGGAGTAGCTTTTTTTCTCCCGAATGTGATTGAACATCTCTGTGGCTTCCAGATGATGTAGAGGATGCTTCCGTTTAGAGCTATGACCGAGATGAACCTTACTACTACTCCAACATAGTCGGGAGGGTACACCAATATTATCAATCAATGGCCACTTCCCACACCGTAGGGTAAGTGATTATTGGGTCCAAAAAGCATGTGCCTCTCATAATCTTGAGATTCGAGAGTAGAGAGGGCATCATTACACCAAGCAATCTAATAATCAGAATAACCCGAGTGGTCGGTTTAGAGTCTGCGTACTTCGAAGAGAAAATCTCGATATTTTATCCGTTTTTCCTTCTTTTGTAAGAGCATAAGGGTAGGTAAAGAGTAGTTTCAATCAATTCGGCACTCCTCATTCTCCACAACGAATTCAATATCCCACGGGACTGAGGGCAATACCGAGAATACCGTGAAGGAGCATTGGCTTATTCTAGTGTTGCCGCAGTAGTGAAGTGATCTGTGCGGCTTTTATGTAGTTCTTTTGCTGAATGAGTTTCAACAACTCTGTGAGAGAGTTGTAATCACCTCGAACAGTGTCGAAAACATAACCAAAGTCATCAGCCGCTCTGGAAGCTGCCCTAAAGAGAAATGCTCTAATTACTGCTCTCTTATAGTCAACTACCATGCGTCCAGCTCGTACTTAAGAAATGCGCAAATGAACTCGCACCAGTATTTTGCAGATTTTTTCAATCTGTCTTACAAGGAAGAGGTTTTTTCTTCTTGTTGGAAGATTGCTCGTATTCAGCATATTCCCAAAAAGGGCAAGAAAAATCTTTTAAATAACTACAGACCAGTCGCATTGCTATCAGTGATATCAAAAATCATGGAGAAAGCCGTAAACCACCATATACTTAAATACTTGAGTGATCATCAATATGGCTTTCGGATACAAAGATCATAAGGCTACCTTCTATAATATGTCACCCATATTTGGAATAACGCAATCGAGAAACTTGAAGAGTCAAGAGCTGTTGCGCTTGATATTTCTTCGATGTTGTGGCTTGTCGAATCATTTTTGTGTATAGCTCTGCAGCTTCCTGAATGAATATTCTGTGCAAGAGGGAGTAGATGGATATCTCTTGAATACTTTTCACATCTACGCTGGTGTTCCTTATGGATCCATATTGTCTCCAACATTCATTGTATATCAGTGACCAAAAAACCAATATAATGCTTTAATGACGACAGCACACTTGTATGGTCATTCCATTTGGATACCAGAGTATCGGCTGCAGATGTACATCTTCACCATCAGCAGGAGATTGCATATCTTGATGAAGCTCTAGAAGTGATTTCGAAGTTTGAACAATTTTTATATGTTAAAATCGAATAATTTGCTAGGTTATTTTCATCAGATTTCGAGAACCATCTTTCTTACCCAAGGTTGACCCATTATATTACTGAATATTTTCGGGATAGTTTTTTAGAATAATTGATACTTTCATTCAAATTCAATAATTCGCAAATGTGTAGAGTATATCTGAATTGAAAACTGGTGTGCTTTTTATGTCTCGTGGTTTCAAAACCCAAAAAAGGTATGAGTTCGTTATGAAACATGTGTTATAGTTATTTTATCTCCTTGAATAGATGAATATGTCAATTATAATTATTGCAGTGTATTTAGAATATTATAAATAACAAGACAATTGAATATATTTTTTTGATTCAATTAAAAATAGGCACGCCCATGGTTTTCCTAATGGGACCAGACATGAGAGCCGTATTGTAAACAATATGAATACGCCACTCCGCATACGTTCTTATACTATGACAAAACCTCTTACATTTTTTGGACCGCACCCTAAAATATTGACATTGTCTCTACCTAGACTGATGCACTATTATTTCTTCGCGATATTCTGCTGGAATTTCGATTTCAATTCTTGAATAAATTGTATATAGGGGTGCGCTTTTACTTTATGGCTAGCAAAGTGCATAATGGTAGGATATTAAGAATGGTCAAAAACTTTGATACTATGCTTGTTATGGACTCAATAAACTCAATCCTAAATCATAATGATGAAGAAACATTGAACGCATGTAGGGCTTTATTTTGTTAAGTATGTTATATCTACTCAACAAAGTTAAGCGTTGCCAACTTTCCTATGTCAACAGTAAATGACATGATATCTTTTAATAGATGGATGGATTTGAATGGATGATAAAATAAAATATCTATAATATTGTAATATCGTCATACATATTTTCCCTAAACATCTGCACTTGGAAATCGCTTAGAATTTTATTTGGTCTATATATTGCTTATCTTTTGCAGGTGAATTCTTTCGATATCTAAACTCCAATTTGTTTCTCAGGTATTTTTTGTATTTGCCTTTGAGTGACTTTTGTCCATATTCACCACTACTGGACCTTGAAAATCAACCCTCCACAGTTTCATCATTAGTATTATCTTCTTCTTCGACTTCATCATGATTTGGAAAGATTTTTATTCGTGAAACATATGCGCAGTGGTTGTTTCAATTTGATTCCTTGGTTTCCAAATCTAATTTTTATAATTTATCAACCACAATTTTCTCCAACACTTCTATACTAATCCATCTTGATACAAAAAATATGGGAATCTTGTTTAAGTGAACGAACTTTCTTATCAATTTGACAATTAATCTTGAACTATTTGCCATAATTTTATGGTAACTTTAACAATAGCTCGGAGGACGAACATAATATTAAGAGTCTGACAAAACATTTCACAAATTAACAGAATATTTTGTGGAGATTGTCAACTATCGATTCAACAAATAGCAGAAATATTCAAGTAGATGATTCAACAGAAATGTTTGGTGATTTTAGCAACTTTTTTGTTACAGAATTCAATATTGTTGAAATTACAAAGTTTTTTCCAACAGTATAGTCCGTAAATATACCGATATAATAAATGATAATAATTTTTGAATAGGTACCCTTTTTCTAGTAGCATAGTTTCGAATTAATTAATGTAATTATCTTGTGAATGTATATTCATATTTTACAGTGTACAAGCTGCAAACCACACCTTTATCTAACTCAACTGAACAGGGTGTTTCAAATTCGATCATAACCATTGGGATCTTGGAAACTATTAGAGATACGAACATGGTTAAATTGAGGCAAAGTTGCGCATTTACCTAACTAACAATATGCTGTATGTCGGTGAGAAATTTCTGAAATTTCGAATATATCCGGAGATATCCGGAAAAACAGAAATTTCGGAAAATGATTTTTATTTTTTTCTGGCTTTACTTTCGAAAGATTCGAAAATAAATTTCAATTCCACATTGCCACTTTTTCTCTGCTACATAATGGTGTGAGACATCTCAAAAAAAGCTATTTAAAATGTTAAAAGAATACAAATATCACATCAAAAATTGCATCCAGGTGATCCCGAAAGGCGATTAGAATTTTGTAATTAGCTAATAAAAAGACCTGATTTTCCTGTTTTCGTGGAAAATGTAATTTGGACAGATGAAAGCACTTTTACGTATTGTGGGGTGTTCAACCGAAATAACGAACACATTTGGAACATAAACAACCCCAGGCAGTTCTGAGAAATTCGACCTCAAGTGCGATTTAGTATTAACGTGTGGGCAGGAATTTACTAACATAGAATTTTAGGTCCTCATTTATTTGACGGGATTCTGAATGGAGAAACCTATCACCAGTTTTTAATGTCAATTTTCGAAGACTCTTTGGATGATCTACCTTTGGAAAACTATAACAATATCTAGTTTCAACATGATGGTGCTCCACCTCACACTACCAGACGAGTATCTAATTACCTGACTGAAATGTTTGGTGATAAATGGACAGGAAATAATGAGCCGGTGAGGTGTCCAACAAGGTCTCCAGATTTAGGTTTTATGGATAAATTCTTATGGGGTACACTGAAAAATAGAGTTTATGGTCAAAGGGAATATCAAAATATTGAGGACCTTCAACACAGCATTGTTAGAGAGTTCGGAAGATTGAGGAGGAGGGAAATTAATAATGCAGTAAATAATATTCGAAGAAGGGCACAGTTGTGTTATTATGAACAAGGCCAGCATTTTGAGCATTTGCTGTATTTTACTTTCGTCTTTACATTTTAGTTGATTATTGTTATTTGTTCAAAGTTCAATTTTCATTGAAAAAGACACAATGTCTAATTTACCATACACACCTCATTTATTAAATTTTGATTGTTGATTCTGTCTCCGTATTTTTTCATTGGCTTTTCAAACGAACCAAACTCGATGTGATTGTCGTCTTTCGGGATACAAGTTTAAATACATTTCCGATGTCATAACACTGTTTCTATCGTATTTGTAATAAATTTTCATACCTATCTCTTTTTGCTTCATTCGTGAAAGCCATTTTTCGCCAAAAACTCAATGACTTGTACAATGTCATTGAGTGTAACAGATTGAACGTCAAATTTAGAAACATCGAGATAAGACTTATTATGATAACAATAATTTTTTTTCAATATCTTCAATTTTTTTAAAAAGAATGATAACTTATGATACATCATTGAAAAGATAAAATCGGGTTCTATTCAAAACAAAAAGAATGCAATGTAGGGCAATTTATTTTCGGAACCTTCGAAAAATAGAGCCAGAAAAAAACAAATACCCTTTTCCGAAATTTCTGTTTTTTCCAGATATCTCCGGATATACCCGAAATTTCAGAACTTTCTCAACGGTATATTGTTAATCAGGTAAATCTGCAACTTTGCCCCGATTCAACTATCTTCGTAACTCTCATAGTTTACGAGATCCCAATGAAATATTCGGAAATACTGAAAAATCTATCTTCATACATCATATCATTTTGGTGTCAAATGAAATCATTGATTTCAAATTCAAATATTTCTCTGATATCTCTTATTTTTTGTAGGTTTCTAATAATGTTGGCAAAGGTCCGATTGAATGTCTGTGTAAAATATTCGCCACTGAAGGACTGAAAGGAGTTTTCAAAGGACTGGGGTTGACCATAGGAAGGGAAGTACCATCATATTCTGCATATTTTTTCACCTACGAACTTTTGACTAGATCTGACAATGATGAGCCAGTTTCTACTGGAAGAATGTTAATGGCTGGTGGTTTCGCAGGTAAAACGATGTTCAAAGAGTTTTTAAATTTTTGGGAAATTTTCACATATAGTCAGTTAGCATACTTGAAGATTGGCTATAAATAAAATCATCTAAAAGAACAATTCGGTAGGGCATGTCTCAACTCCCTACACTATAGGTTAATGTACTGACAGCTATCAGAAAACAACTACACCCCTGGCTGATACCACGAAGGGCGTTGGATTGTATCCGACAGGTGTCAGTGCAGGATTCTTCACTGAAGTTGTAACTAGCGATACAACTGCCCCAATAGATTTTCAATTATCAAAAAATACTTGCAGACCAGTTTCGGGCTCTTTGGCTACTCATCAGTGCAAGGTAGTGTCTATCATCAACATAAAGTCGATGATTTCGTATAATTGAAAATCGAATTCCTTCAGAGTATCATTCCTCCAACTAGGCTGAATCGAACGACAAACAACAAGTTTGTCTTCACCCCATCTGCCTGTGAACGAGATAACTAACCGCATATCAAAAATTTGTCCAATTCTTCGTATAAGGAAAAAAAGTTTTCACATATAGTCGAGCATACTTGAAGACTGGCTATAAATCAAATCATCTAAAGGAACAACAAACAAAGAACAATTGTTTGTTGAAATATAAAACATACGACTTTAATTTACTCTATGTATATGGTGTATGAATGATAGTTTTTTTATGGCTGATATTTTGAACTGTAATGTTGTTTGGTAGCTGGTTCATGATATTTTTCTTTATTTTTCTATTTCAAATGACGTCACGCACAAAACGTCGGAAGCTAGTTTATTGTTTACTTTTTGATGTCATACACAAGCTCTATGAGCTTGAGTGGTTTGTCATGTTTATTTCTGCATTTCTTCTTGTTCATATGCATATGTATTAACTTTTCTGAAATAAACATTATTATTATCGAATCAAGATCTTCAGGTGATGTGGTGCTGCAGGTTTTTCCGGGTTTTCCTGCAGCAAATGCGCCACTGGAATCAATGAAGCCGCCCTGGAGCGCCAATTAATTTTTGTTGTTTCATAGTTTCATGTATTAGAAGTTATTAAAGCTTCAAAACCGTTATCATTATTATTATTATACTCGTATTATGTACTGTTATGTAAATGTCAGTTGAATAACTGCACTTTTGTCAACATAACACAAGTCGGCTAATTCCATCAGCATGAAAATTGAGTGCTCGGGAATAAATGTAGTCGACGAAGGCCGTTTTGCCTGGTCCTAACTGGCGAAGGTTCTGCTTGTGAAAACCTTATCGAAGTGCTTGAAAAGATTGAAGTAGATTGGCGAGAGGTCTGGGGAGTATGGTACCCACTTCTCGAGCTTTTTGACCGTTCCAATAAGTTTTGAACCATCAGGGCTCTCAAATCCTCGTTCTGGATTATTGTAGGTCTACCATTTTGGTGCTTATCTTTCGGACTGCTTCATTTTCAATTTCAATTGGCCAGAAATTGGTTAACGTCATCATACAGTGTGTAAAAGCCAAATGGAATAAATTCATTATTTCGGTTACTGTACATATTTAAAAAAACCGAAACACATCAAATGTAAATTATAATTTGACATTCTTCAACGTAAAAATGCCACCCCTACCTTCAACACCCTTCGAATGACAGGTACAACCCCCAATTTTGCAAATGGGAAGTATAGGTTTGTGATATATTGTTTGAAAGGTCTCTTCATTATCTATTCAAAAATGTTTATTGCAACCATTAAAATGAAATAAATTAAAATCATTTGCTTACCGAAATTCGATGAAATACACTCAAAAACTGAAATGTATTGCAAAACGTAATGAAATGTATAATTCAAAAAAGAAATATGGATGTTAACAAGTAACTAATAATAATAATAATAATTTTTATTTGCATTCAGTTCAATAACAAGGTTCAATATAAACTTAAAAAATATTTCAGAAAGGAAGAAAGTATATATACACATATATATATATATACATATATACCCACACATATACATACATACACATACATATACACACATATATACATATAAAAATAATAATAATAAAAACTGAAATGCAAAATGGAGTTGAAAACAATTTGAAAAAGTTCTAGTTCATTGTCACCAATGAATTAAATAAAACCAACACGACCATCAAACACACTTACATGTTATAGAAACTTCTAAAGAAACTGTTCAAAGACACTGTAACACACAGTGGTATTCACAACTTTTATAAACATACTGACAAATCTATTAATTTTCATTTTTTATTTTATAGCATCAGACTAATTTAATGCCATGGATTCATTTTTACTAGAAAATGTTGAACAGTTCATGAAATATTGGAAAAAAATAGTTTTCCATTTTGTACTTTCCAACGGTTGTAACTTTCTTGTGTTCACATTTTTTTAAGGTCAGTATATCCAATCGAGTTATTTTTGACCCCAGAATATGTGGTTCAAGTTATAACCAACCTTTCCGTTACACCCCGTATTATGGTTCAGGAGGCTTGTATTGTTTGAAATTTATGAAAAACACCTATTTAGTAAATACGCCTCTGTCGACTCACCACTTTCAGACGTGACAAAAGATCCAGCGGTGGATTCCATTGAATGCGTCAAAAAAGAATCCTGCGCCCAACCAACAAAAGGACCTTTCTCACCGAAAGCGTCATTATCGTTCAAAAAATTCAGCGACGATAACAAATATTCGCGAAACGATGTCGCGGACTAGTTTTTTCTCGTCTTTCGAATATTTCACGATGTCGGCCAAACATTCTTTTTGCTATTTTCGGCAGATTCTAAAATGTGGAGAGGAATTTTCGGGCGAGTTTTTGCAGATGGTGTAGATATCTCTGAAGAATGCGGCTGAAGTTTTTCGATGACTAACAATGTTCTATCTATGCACAAGCCAACAAAAAAAAATGATTGTGGTGACTTTTTAAAACAAATGTATCTAAACCGTATGCATTTTTGTATGCTGTTTCATAACAGCTTTTTCATCACCCGATATTCTTTCGTAATATGATTTATAACTTTAAAAAAATGGAGAAAATTTTTATATAAAATTTTAAATTAACATTTTCGAGAACAATCATATATTTATTTACTTGGTATAATATAAATAGCTTAAATTAATTTGCAATACAAAACAACAAATCATAAAAATATATGCAGCCATTCTGCATGAAGATTATAATAATGGTCTGCTATATTGAAGTGTTCATCTACTTCGCAACTTCATGAGAGTTTGGTGTTTCCGTCAGAGGTTGAGACTTGTTCGAAGATCATTTGAGCTATTATTAGATTGACTGGTGCCTCAGATAAACTTGTTTTCCTATAATAGTCAAGACAGTTTGGCGCATGTTTGGCAATACAGTCGATCATCATCTGTTAAAATTTCCATTTTCAGATGATTTAACAATAAGTCACTTCTTCGATTGACGACTTGTTTATTTCGTGGTACCTTGTATCAAAATTTCTCCCAGTTTGGCCTGTATATATGGCGGGGCATTCACCACATTCTATTCGATATATACCAGATCTCTTCCCT
>WOGO01004856.1:0-12916 GCA_015342085.1 Leptinotarsa defecta | reverse complement strand
AGGAGACCACTGTGCCACCTATCGTATATATGAAGAGATGAAGACAAGAAAATACTATTAATCATGTCCATTTTGTTATGTAGCGTGTCCCTATAGTCAGTTCAAATGTTATCTACCCTCAATCATAAATTATTCAAATCAAATAAATAAAAAAACATCCTAGCAAATGGCCCAAACAAATTTGCACATGAATGCGCATGAGTTCAGCCTCTAGAGCAAGAACGATTCGAGACGGTTCAAAACAGTTTAGGATCATTTCGCAGTCGAAGCCAGAACAGAGAATTCATCAGTCCGAAATTATCCTCAATAAACCAGAACACTCTATATCAACTGCGCATGCTCTTGACGTTCTGGAACCTGAATTTCGTAGAACCAGAACAAACCTGATGGTGTTGACACGATCATAATGCTTGAGAGAGAGAGTAATCAACCGTAATCATATTAATTTGTCATCGTTGATTGATGGTTCATGATATTAGTTTTCGACCTTTTTTTTTTTTTTGATATTTTCACAATTTGAGAAATATAAAAATTGTAATACAGGACTTTATGCAGGTGTTTTAAAGAATGTTGCCTAGATTTTCTAAACTATTTTCAACTTATCAACACAGGTGATATGTGTATAAGAAAAAGTTTCATTGAAAATCAAAGAAAATTTTATGAGCAATTTTTAAAAAACCTTTTTCCTTATATCAGAACAACTCAGAAAAAAATCAACATTTTGAAATAGATCAGAATGACTTTCAAAAAAAAAAAAACGATGAAGACGCTGTGAAACCATTGAAAATGCATTTGACCATGTATTCCGAGAGACGACAACTTCAAATTATTGGAGATGATTCTTTTGTTTGATGAGGCGAGCCAAGTTTTCAAATGGGGTAAGCGCATTAGTTGGTAGGTACTGATTTTGTTCTAGAAATAAAAACTGGAGGTAGTTTGGTTGGTGATAGTTAGTCTGGCAACAGCAAAGGCTGCTTCTCAAAATATTGGGACACTGTTCCGAACCAGAAAACTGTACACACCTCAGCAACTTTTGATGCTTTATAAAGCTCAGATCAGATCTTTTTTGGAGTATTATTGTTTTCTTGTATGGAGCTCCGTCCCTGACCTCGAACTTTACTGTTTAAGAACTCTTTCATTTGGAGAACTGCGTTTATGTGGAATGAACTTCCTGAGAACGTTTTTCAAAATGGATTTAATCTACAGCGATTCAAATCCAATATGAATCGCTACTTTCGCACAGGCACCGATCTTAGAGAGCTTTAAGGATTTTTCTGTAGTGCTTGTGTTTTGTCCTTGTGTATGGCAGCTTACACTCATCTGCCAAACAGCGCCAACACCACTATTAGGTAATCTTTAAAAAAAGTTTTAAAATGCAAAGTTGCCTGTTTCCTTATCATCATTATCAGTCAGTTGCAAAGTTAAAGGTCATACTTGAACTTTTCCTTTTTTATGAACTCCATCAATTGGTATTTGATCTCTTTCCTAGGTTTAATCATAAGTTTTTCAGTTGAATTTCATTCTCATAGGTAAAATGTTACTATAAACGTTTTCCATTTGAGTTAGATCCTTCACACATTCCATTATTTTTTAAAAGGAGATAAATGCTGGATAGGGGATAAATGTTTGATATCATGCACTCTCCTCTAGTTTTCTTTATGGTATCTATTTTCCCAAGTTTACGTTTTTTATTCAATTTTTTAATAATTTATCTGATGTCATTTCTTTAACAGTTTTGGATTGAGTGCTAGGAATTGCACTTTTAAACTTATGACCTCGTTAATCATTCGCTATCATAAGTTTCGACTTCTAATAAGAGTTGTCGTTCTTAGGGGGGCGACAGCTGTTACGAAAAAACAGAATTTAACAGATTATTGTATCTGACATCAAAATAATTTGATAGGGAATTGAGTGGTGATGCCATATTTTTTCAGTTGTTTCATTAAAACATTAAACTGAAATTTGTGAAACTTTTATTTCTGAACCAATTTTAATCAGTAATAAGTATTTATAATTTGTTATAGGTTTATTTTAAAATTTCCACAAGAAAGTATATACAACATAGAAGAATGAAAAAGGTTCCATTTCCAATATATTTAAATGTTTAACAAATAGCATATTTGTTATAAAATCAATTTTTAATTCATTCTTAGTTTTTGTTTCTAAATATATTAATTATTCCTTTAATTTATAATTTCATACAAAAACTATAAAAAGGCAAGCGAATATTGGTAAAATAAAGATGGACATCTCATGTGAACCAAATAAATTTTTTCTAGAAAATTACAAATACAAGTCAAAAATTTGATGAAAGACTGATAATTATTTTTAAATCTTAGGTAGAGCTTATTAGGAATTTATCTGAGAATTCTGTGATGCCCAACTTTATCTAGACAATTTCACAAATATAGTAACAGACCAATGGTAGTATCGAATGTTGGAAACAATAAAAGAATATGATGTTAAAAAAATCTAATACCTAAACTTGCATATAAAGTGAGCAGACAATGTGGAGTTAAAAAAATGTCATTAGTTTTCCATTTCATTGGTGTCAATTGCATTGAACGATATTTTGTGTTATGTATAGTCCTTGTTGATAAACGAGGTCATTCAAAGTGAAATAGGCTGAATACATTATTGAAAGAAACAATGATAATAATATTACTAATGATAATGATAAATTGCCTTTATTTAATATGGTGATGTTTAGTGTGAGCTACTCTTACACTCAATCACATTTTCTGGTGTGTTTTGGATTCAGATTGTACGTCTCGTTCAAACATACAATCACATATTCAATCTTACTTTACCTATTCATGACTTAGGATTTATGATTCTTGGACCATGAAGGCTTTTGAAAATATTATTCGAAATAATATTGGAAATGTTTCAAAATATTCGATAGTACTATCAGATTGAAAGTTTGTAGTCCTACTTTGAAAATATAATGATATATCGTAAACATTCTACATGGTGTGCAGGCAGTTGAAAAATTTCTCTAGTTTCACTATTTGCCAATGGAGACAAGCGAATGCTTGGAATTTTCAATGTTTCAATTGGGAAACACGTCCTTTTTTTTATTCAATCTGTTTAATGCAAATTTGTCACTTGTTCGTGGGAATCAACGGCCTACTTTCAAAACTCAGTGAAATTGTTTGTAGAATAAGTATTCCAACTGAAAAATGAGAAATTTTGTTGTTAACAAATATTATAAAAAAAGAGTTTACGTTTTGCTATCCTTCTATTTGATGTCCTCGTGAGTGACAATCAATATATTTGATTGTAGAAAAAGTGTTTTATTCTGACTTCTCTCTCACCAGGGGTACTAAAACTTTTCTCTTCAACTAGTTTCGGTGATTTTTCAATTTGAAATAAAAACTGAATGACTAGATTGATTTTGATGCCTATTGCTATCTAAGAGTAAAAGGAACTGAGCAAAGATAATTTTAAAATGAATTTATTAAAAAGTGTACCTATAGATTATTTTGTGTTTCAGTGTTTTTTAGTATTAAACCATTCCAGAGTAAACAAATAGTTGATTAGCCATGATGCATTTAATCAAGATTTTATTTTAAAAATGCCTTCAAGAGCACTGAAATGACCAATACGTTAATCTGTTGGAACATGTTTCCTCACATTATTTGGATTGAATTTCCTCACAGATGAGGCGTCGATTAGTCTAGAATTAATTATCAATTACTTAACTTTGATAAAATATGTACAGTATTTGAACAAAATTTCATCTGAAAATTGTAACATGGTAACGCCAAACATTTGGAAAGTATAACCTTCATTGGGTATTCAGTAATCAAAACTCATAACCTATTCTTTTTTTAGCTCAGCAGGGTGAAAGTATGTTTCAATGTTGGAAGAAAAATTGTAGGGGATATAGGAAACAACTTTCTATTCAGTTGAAATGGATAGTCTTCTGATAAGACTATCACAATCTGCACGTGCGTTTAACAAAGAACTCTTCAAAATTTGTATATTATTTTCTTTACCAATGTTATGAAATAAGAATGGTTGGAAAAAGGAATTGTCGTTTAGCTTCCACATAAAAAGAATAAATTTTCTGATAACAAAGAAAGCCCTGAAGAGGATGTAAAAATATTGAGGATATACTAATTTGTTGGTCATGGTCTACAAAGTTTTTATGACTGACGTTTCATCAACGACTGAAGTAGACAGCATATACTATATAATTGTAATCCGTTTTGTTCCGTATCGAATCAACATTTGTAGGGTTCGATACAAATTCTGGGGTGAACATCGTTAGTTTTGATAGTTCAACTGTTAGTTCTGACGCATAAACTGTCAACCGAAAGTTTTTTTAAAGGTAACAAAACCGGTATAAACATAATTTGGTACCTAATTTTGAACGACAAAACGTAACGTTTTATTACTAAAGTAACACCAGGAACAATACTGATTGAAATGCGTCTCCAGTTTTATTGCATCGGTAGTGGAGGTAACTTCCTTTTTATTGGTTGGATTGAATGACCAAATTTGTGTACACTTTAGAACATGTAGCCAGATTTTGTTTGGGTAAAATTATTTTTTCTTTTGAATAAAAATGTCTCTATATTTATGAATTTCTATCGCATAGTAATTCTGAGTTTCGTCAAGTTTTTGTGTTTTTTTCTGAACAAGACAATGTGATTGTCTTTTTTGAGGCGACACTTTCTTTTGTGTTCATCAGGTGCGTGCACCTCTTTCTGTGTTTGCTAAAGACTCTCTGAAGTCTTCAGCTGACTTCAGACTCTCTCTGATAGTTTTTATTGGCCTGAATGTAGGTTTCACGATCAATATTTCAAGATTAAATATTATCAACATAAGAGAGGAAAGCTTTTTCATTGATGGGACTAAATGGAGTTACTTTGGCGCCTAGTCAAATTTTACTTCCCTGTAACATTCCTTTTCGAAGCATTTTTAGATGATTGAGTTACTTGAGGAAACTCTTAAGC
The DNA here is from genome assembly GCA_015342085.1 of Leptinotarsa defecta. NCBI lineage: Eukaryota > Metazoa > Arthropoda > Insecta > Coleoptera > Chrysomelidae > Leptinotarsa > Leptinotarsa defecta. The sequence goes on along the minus strand of WOGO01004856.1, from coordinate 7,952 downwards.
TGACGAATGCTCGCAAGCAACGTTTAAATTATCTTTCTTTTTTCTGAAGGACTGATTTTTTCCTATTTTCGTAAACTGAATAAAATTTTACCTGGCCGAATATTGAAAATCTGAAGAGTCCTTTGTTTAATGAGCGAATAAGTGCCAGTAAATATCAATTGTTACAATGAATTGTGTGACGAGTGAATTTTTAATTGTTATTGAATATACTATTCTACTTCTAACTTCATGCGATCAATATTAATGTTAAGTAAGACGTATCATCGTATTCGGTACGTGAAGGCTTATTGATCACTGTTGGTCATAGATTCAGAACGAGGAGAGTATTTATGATACATGGGATTCAGGATGACGATAACAGGTAGATGGCAATGTTAAAAACGTACTTATTTTGTAGTAATGTCCGAAAGTCGACATTAGTTACGATAATTCGACAAGTGAACGGAATTTTGAAAGACGCCATGCTCATTTCGAGCTATGTTAATATCACCTTACATAGATTTTTCGAGTTCCTTAAAGAAGTCCAGTGAAGTGACGATTTACATCTGGACGATGCTATCTTGCACAGACTAAGGCATGTCGAAACCCTAATCCTGATCAATATATTGACTAATACTGGGTAGTACTTGCGACTTAACCTGTCATTAAATGGGTAAAGAGTCCAAAAAAACTGCAGAAGTTCGATGGCTATCCACAAGAAACGCGTATGTGTAAGCAGAAACACTAGAGCGAAGGCGATCAGCATTACGGTCTGTCTCAAGGATCTTCCTCTGGCCGCGACTTCAACCTCATGGGTGTGCCGTGAAGAAGACCTCCAAATATCACTAAACCCCACACATGGCCATGAGGAGGAAGACCTGGATCATTCGATTTCGTGGCTCTCCATGAAGTGGGTTCTAACTTCTAGGTGCAGCGCGAGGTCCAATACGAGGTGCTGCAGAGACGGGTGCTCTAGTAGCTCCGCTTCGGGAAGGGGAGGCTGGCATCGGGGACGGTATTGGCGGCCTTTAAAGGCCCTATGTAGGTGTAACACCACATCACAGAACACGTAGCGGAGCAGGAGTAATCGTAGGAAGTCGTCGCCGAAGAATTGCAAGTACGATGCTTCTGCAAATAAATTTGGAGGACATATTCATGCGATTCACTGATTGATTTATGTTTTAACATTTTAGTAAGTTCAATAATGGAACAAAATCTGAATAAATAAACCAGTCACTAGTTACATAGATATGTGAGTTTGGGTATTGATAGCTCATGAATAGTAATAATAGATGTTTTCGATAGTTTGAAAAGAAAAAGATAAATACTTCATCGTTCTATTAGACATTCATTCTGGCGAAGTTCTGCAATAGGCAGAAACCTGAATCAAAACTTGAAAGAGCCAATAAAGATTTATAATTCTCTGGAGGGGCAGTTCTTTACTTTAGTTTATTCTTGGTCGTCATTTTTTGTGAGTCTTAACAAACGTTATTTAAGATAGAATGCAATACCAAAAATACAAGCTTTTTGATAGATACCAGTAGAAAAGTAGAAAAAAATATTTATACCTATCGCAAAAATATTATAAATAGTCCTGGCCATACTCAGTTTTGACTGAAACATATAAAACGATTGTTTATTTACGTATCGACAGAGCCAAAATAAAATCAGATCTGAAAAAAGCGCTTTCGTGAGAAGTCATTCATTTTTTTCATAAGGGTCCCCATTTTATCATATACGTTCTTAGATTGACTAATGTATTAAAACACATATTGTTCTCTCTGAAGTAATCACGCCACTCTCTCCTGGTCGTCGATAAACAACTTAATCTCTTAAGGCTCATTCATTAACTCGACATTAAATATATAGATTTCGGAAGCGGAGACGGGCCACATATTTTTATTATTTGTTTTTTGGAAATTAGGACTTTAAAACTCGAAGTTTTGACTTCACTCTCGAAATTTCGACTTCAAACTCGAGATTTAAGTCGAAATTTTGAGTTTAAAGTAGTAATTTCGAGTAAGGGTGATTAAATCTACCCTTAGGAAGACGCCATCTAAGGGATCGACAGAGAACTCAATCAAGCTTCGACATAGACCTCTGACGGAGAAACTTGACTAGATCATTGAATACCTTACAGATGGGATACTTAGCACGGAACAGAAACCATGACCTTTTTGAGAATAACGTCGAGTGGTTAGTGAACTTGAACATGGTAAAATTAGGCTAGTTTGGTTGAATCTGTTGAAATGTTGACCTAACAACCTACCGAAATGACTTCTAATTATTCATTGACTGCAATCAAATTATATTTATCTGATGAGTTCAAAATAATTTGAATTTACTGGCTAAAACACCTCGATCACAGAATATAGGTCACAGAAATTTGATCGCTTAACCATCTGTGCCTTAACATCAAAATGCCGCCAGATGCGTGTCTCTTCTGCAAGGTATTCTGTACTAAGACTGAGAGCTATGCCTAGAAAGTTGGCCAACATTTAACCAATAACTAAGAGCTTGGGTCAAAACGAAAATGAGCATACACCAGATTGAAATATTTACAGTTGTCATTGACAGCTGTAAATATTTCAGAACGATTATTTCAAATCTGCATCAATTATAATGATAGAAAAAGTGAATGAAAGAGTGTTGACATTTTTTTTGTTTATATAGTATTATTTTCAGTATTATAGTTAAATAGCAAATGAAGAATAATTGAGGTTTGTTAACATGTGCATGAACGGGTAAAGTCGTAATTACTAGTTATTGTATTTCGTTCTTAGGGTACTGTTGCATAAGGCAATCTATACATTTCATTACTCTGAGTTATCATACTATAGCTGAAATACTGCAAAAAGTTCGCAGTTCTGAAATAAAACATACCTTCATTATACTCACCCACTCTTGATCTTGTGAAAAGGCGAGAGGCTTCCGTCACGAATCGGTCCACGAAACTTTGACACCTTTCCCAGTGGTGAATTGGAATACTCGTTAAGTTGCAGCAGTAACAAAACGCAGTTAAAGGCGAATGGAGAAATAATGTAAAAAGGGAACCGTTATGTTGTTGATCTGAAAAATGTTCATAGATATCAACACTAAGTTTCAAACCTGATGGACAATGGAGTTTGGCGAATGAGCCGAAAATTTATAAAGAAGGTATATCTAAGCGTTTTAATCAACAGTATCAGTGGATGAAAATTGTTATTTTTCGAGATATTTGCTATCACAAGTTGGATTCAGCAAATGATATTTTGAAGCCTCTATTTTGGAAAATTAAGTCCAAATTAAGTCGGAACCATTGCCAACTCCGCTATTATTGATGCTACGGATTGGGTTAATTCGGCAAACTAGTAGCATTTTTAGTGACCTTCTTGATGCCGAAAACAAAAAAAAAATGACTGTCGCGTTTTCAAAATATTTTATAAAATGATATTTTTTTAAATGGAACACCCTATATTTTATCATACATTTCGATTCGTAATAACATTCTTAACAACAAAGCTCATATTACCTTTCTTCCTAAAGTTGAAAATGAGCGACTTATGTAGACTTATGTGGAGTTGCTATTGTATAGCGAAACACGTGTCGCGGTTTTTGTGAAACATTTTATAGTGAAAATCATACAATAAACTGTATTAATTAGTTTTTTAATATGGATTTTCATCAAGTATCGGCCAGTTCTATTCAATTATGTAGAAATATTTCTTTTTTTCACTAGTACAAAAAATTCTTTGTTTTGGTGAATAAAGAGCTATAAAATATCGAGTAAATATTCGAAAACACCGCCTTCTTGTTGAAAACATATTTGGGCCGTTCTCTTGATACTACGAGTTGCTTTCAATACAATTCGGTCGCCAATTCTATTAATTATAGTTTCAATATAATTTTTCAGTTCATCTACGTTATTATGTTTTATTTTGTACACCTCAATTTCAGAAATACCCAATAATAAAAATTTAGAGGTGTCATGTCTGGTGAACGAGAAGGCCATTTAACAGGACCATTTGTAGCAATCGGAGGATCGGGGAACGAATTGCTATAGTGTTGGAGTGCTCTTACGCTATTTTGCTGGCAAACCAAGTAGGATTCTAGGATATCACATTTTTCTTGATGGGAAAACGGCATTTCAAAAAATATATAGTATAGAAGTATACATTGTCATGATATACTTGAGAATAATTGACAAATAGTATTTCAACAAAGTTTCAAGACAACTTGATTACTCATAATAATTCTGTTTTATCGAATCAAACACATTTTTTTCCAACTGCATTAATATGACGCTCTAGTATTATCTCATTTGTACAGAAACGGCTTCAATGTTATCATTATAGCAAATATATTTTGATACATTTTGTGAAAAATTTTGTTAAAAATTAAAAAAAGATTAGCTGAAAAATAACAATTATATCAAGTAAAAAAACTCAAATTACAATGAAATAAAATACAAGCAACAACCAAAAAAACTATTAGCACCAGATGAAAATTAAAAAAATATTAACAAGAAATGAAAATTTTTATTTATTGTTAATAATTTTTCAATTTTCATCTCGTGGTGAAGTAACTTGGTTTGGAATCTTTTAATTTTCATTTTTTGTTGTTTGTTTTTTGATTTTTTGGTTGTTGCTTGTATTTTATTTCATTGTAATTTCAGTTTATTTTTGATTTATATAATTGTTATCTTTCAACTAATCTTTTTTTAATTTTTTACAGATTATTTCCGGTATTTCAAAGCAATTTATATCATATTACAAAATGGAAGTCCGAACTAATGAAATGCACCACGAAACATTGTCAACTACCTTCAAACACCAAATAGCTCAGTGGTGTTAAGTGAGTGGTACGACATGATGACCACGGGTTTCACGAGTTCAAATCCCAGCGTAATTTTTTCTTTTTGCGGTTAGTAATAAAATATTGCCATTCGTATAAGTACCAGAATTGGGTGTTTGGACAATCATGAGATTTCATTTGCTAAAACAAAGAAATTTTTTGTACTAGTGAAATAAATAAATATTTTCACATAAGCCGCTCATTTTCACCTTTAGGAAGAAAGATGATATAGGCTTTGTTGTTGAGAATGTTTTCACGAATGGAAATACACGATGAAATATAGGGTGTTTCATTCAAAAACATACCATTTTATGAAATATTTTGAAAACCCGACTGTCAATGTTTTTTTTGTTTTCGGCATCAAGAAGGTCATTAAAAATGCTACTAGTTTAATTCAACCGAATTGGTAGCTGGTAGATTATAGAACCAAAGTTCTTTGTTATCCTATGAGATTACTAAATAAGTAACTGACATCATAAAGAAATAACAGTAGAAACCAATTTTTTTCCCACTATGAATTTTAGAAAATTAATCACAGAACTCTCAAAATACACTAGTGATCATTTAAAATAGGTTTTATATTAGTCGTATATGACTTGAGTATTACATACCTTTGGCGAATGAAAAAACAAAAGAACCCTTTGGTAAAATGAAACTTTTGAAAATAAAAAACACCCTCTCGACCACTTTGGGAATCACTGTCTTAGACTTTACAATTTAAAGTAGAGACACTATAATCATAGTAAAAATCAACCAGTAAGTCCACTTCCACTACTTTCATTCATGAATTCACAAAGTTCTGAGTGATCTCGAAACGAAGTGCGGAGCCAATTTTGTTCTTTTAACATAGGCGTGCGCTCATATAAAAACGAAAGTGAAGATATTATAGAAGATTTTGTGGTAAGTTACTTATAACCAACTTCAAAAACTAAAAACAATAACAACAGCGAATAAACCAAACATAATATACATTTCCGACCGTTTATTATAACTAATCCGATGCCCGTGGAACCGTTGAATCCTTTGATAGTACAGCACTGACCGAGTTGACCTAAGAGCGGTTGAAGGTTCCTGGTAACTCGGGCGGATCACGTGGTAAGAGAGCCTACTGGTTGTATTATTCTTCTGTGCTATAATCATACTTCACTCACTATTAACCGTAACTCAACATATACCGGGTGACAAAGAAATCCATTGCATACATTCAGTTGTTTGTGGCGTAAGAAATTTGAAATTAGAAACGAAGGTATAGTTTATTGGAACCGATATTTCTAATTATGAAACAATTGAAAACCTTTTCCGGTTCAACCGAAAATGAACCCAAGTCAGTAATTTCAAGTAGAATCCTATATATTTTTGTAGACCATTTGAAATGATATAAAATTCTATTCTGATCGATGTAACGTAAATGACTATTTCCATTCAAAATGGCGACATAGAAGAAACTATGCGATACATTGTGACTAAGTGACTAAGTAGTTATTAATGCACAATGAAATAAAGCTTCGAAACTTCACTTTTTCACTGGCACAAAAAATGAACCGCTTAGTATCTTTGACATTTTTTTGTAGCACAAGAGGTACACTTTAATGTTAACGTTTAAAAAATAGGGTTCTATAAAAATTCATGACTTGGGTCAATTTTGGATCTAATGACTTGTACCATTGTACTTAATTTCAATATTAAAATGTCACAAATAACTGAATGGCGACGGTGTACTCATCACAAAAATGTGGCGAAATTAATAAATGAGAACTAAAAATATTCGCATTTACTTCACAGGAATCATTACTGTTGCAAGAAATATATCAAACATTAATGTCCATTTTCAGAATTTGAGACTGTTGGCACCTTCAGAACAGGAATTTGTTCACTAATGGGTGTTTTTTGTGAAAAAACTATTTTTTAATTAGAATATTGGAATACTGAAACTGTTACCTTGAAAAGCAGGTGGTGTATCTTGAGGTGACATAAGTGTGACCAAAGGCTGGCCAAAATACCTAGGAATATGTTGGAAAACAAAACTATTATCCGAATCCACTATTACGAATAGCGGTCTCCTTGTGAATGGATATAAATCACCAGGATATAGGCAGTGAGCTTCTTTTTGTTTCTTGTGTTCACCATCTCTTTTACTACTGGTCAAAACACCACCAAGGTCGTAGCCCACTAAAAATTGATTTAAATGTAGTTAATATATATTTCTTGTAAATTCAATTTATGATCAAAGGTATAGTCGAATATATAACATCATTCTGAATATCACAAGATAAAGGTTTAGAAAATATGATACAAACATAGAATTCACTGTACTTTTTTGTAGGTAAAGATGCAGTATTCAGTGAAAAACCTTCCTATAATTTTCTTTTGAGTTGGACCAGAATACATCTTTCATCGCTAGAAATTAAAACTGAGAGGAAGCTTCTTTGTTGGGACACTTTGTACAGCTGATCGATAGGAAGGTTAATACTTGTTCTAGTTGTGGAGGGTGAATAGATTCACTGATGCATTACTGGGTTCACAAATTCAATTAACTTATGCATTCACCGATTTTGAAGGATGACTGATCCTCTTCTATTTTTAATACTAACCGCATGGCATTATTATCGAACACATTTCAAGCAGCTAAACAACAATTATTAGACAAGAATATAATTTAATATAGAATGGCTATATTTATAGCAGTTTTTTCTTTCACAACAAATTAATAAAAAAAATTAAATTTGCAGTCAGTTTTGTTATTTTTGTTAAAAAAAAAATAATAATAATAATTGATACATCACAGTAGAGACACAAACAAAAGAAATGAGGAGAAATTTTAGTGTTTTTAAAAATCGATTTTAAACAAAACAAAGAAATACATTTTAACAACGATTCAACATTTAAAACATGAGATGAATGATGTAATTTTTCAATATCTGTCGGCAGAGAATAAAAACAAAGGTTACAAATCGATAAATTGAAAAAATGATTTTTTGATATTTCTGAAAGTGTTTAACCCAAAATTGTGAACACATTCACATTTTTTATCATTGGATAATTCTTTGGCGATGACTTCACTTCACTTAAAGTTCTTGGCCTTTGCTTCCAATAGGCGCATTTAGCCAGCTCGATTCGAGGGGGCGCAGCTGTCTTGCACG
>WOGO01004855.1:0-12917 GCA_015342085.1 Leptinotarsa defecta | reverse complement strand
TGATATTTACAACTACAGTGACCTGTTCTCATCCTGATGATACTGGTAATATGCCTTCGATCCATATTCGGTATTTTCGTATACCATGGTTTTGAAGGATATTCGGATTGAACCCTGAAATACATTTTCCCTTTGTTCTGTATCTCATTTTTCCATTGTGTATAAAATTTCGAATTGTTTTTTTGAATTTGGTATGAAATTCTTTTTATCCACCTTAATATCCTGTGGAATATTTAGAGATGTACCAATTTTTGCCAGAGTATCCGCTTTCTCATTACCTTCGATCTGTTGATGTCCGGGTATCCAAGTCATTTTTAAAGTAATGTCATTTTGTAAGGCTAGTCTTATTCTGCCTTTGACATTTAATGTAATGTAATCGCAATTTATTGAGTTACCCGCATTTTGTATTATTTCTATTGCACTTATAGAATCTGTGAATATAATATTTTTTTTTTGTATACCTACCCCAATACTTTCATGTATTGCTATAATTTCCGCGTCACATATACTTATATGCTCATTCAGTCTAGCTGAAAAAAAGCATAATATCAATCCCAGGAATGTCAACACTTATTCCCACTTTGTTAATCTGTTTAAATGCATCTGTAAATACAAATGAGTATTCTTCGTTAAATTTCTCAACAAATAATCTAAAGTTGTTATTATTTCCGGTATCAGTTTTTTAAAACTTTGAGTCTATTATTTCAATTTCTTGAATGTATGTGTCATATTCGAAACTAAAACTCGATATTTCCTCATTTTTATATACAATATTTTCAAAATTAAAACATTTTTTATATGCTTCTATTGAATATGGTATTTGTTGTTCGGTCCAATAAGTATTTTGTTGTTCGTGTATTAAGTAATTCCAAAATGTCAATGATGAGTGGTCGAAAATCTGCGTATGATTACGTATTTGTGTGCTAGCCATTGTCGTCTAGATTCTAAATTTATTACTCCCGCTTCCGCTAATAAGGCGTTTATTGGAGTTGATTTCATACACCCGAGAATCACTCTTAAGTCCCTGAATATATATTTGATCTAGCCTCTTTAGGTTTTTTTTCGTACATGGTTTGAAAAATATGCTACCATATTCTAAATGTGCCCTAACTATGCCGTTATAAGCCATCATCATTGTTGTGGGGTCTGCTCCCCACCACGTTTTTCAAAAACTTTTTATAATGTTTATTCCTCTATTTGCTTTATTGATGTGGTATGCCGAATTCCGAGGTGAACTTACTATAATGACTGGACTACTAGTCCTTTACAAAATCCCATTTGATATCTTCATATCTCTATTCTCTGTCAGTTTTCGAGATTATAGATTTGTTAAATCGACTCAGTGTTGCCAATGGAAATTGCACAAAATATTCGGAAACTTGGGTCCAGGGTTGTCATCATCTCACAAAGTTCTCACATCATATTTTTTTTCATAGAATATAATTTTTCATCATTTTTAAGAAATAAAAATAAATGCTTATTGACTCTTGGAAAATAAGGCACGAAGAAAATGAAAAATCCTAATAGATACTCAAAAGTATGAAACAACAGTTTCTAAAACATGAAAAGATACAGAAAATCCTTAATTTTCAAGAAATATGTAAAGAACGTGTCGTGGTTTTTGTAAAATCATTTATAGTGAAAATCATACAATGAATTGTATTAATCAGTTTTTCAATATATATTTTCATCAAGTATCGGCCAGTTCTATTCAATAACTTTATTATTTGTTTCTTGGAAATTATACGATTTTAATCTTAAAATTTCGTCTTTAGTCTAAAAATTTTGACTTCAAATTTGAAATAACAACTTTGAACGCTCATAATTTTGGGTTAAAAGTCGAAATTTCGAGTTTAATGTCGTAATTTTGATATTACAGTCGAAATTTCAAGTTTTAAGAAATTTGAAACAAACAAGTATTAAAAATAGGTGGCCTTCTACGCTTTCTGCCACAGATTCTGTGTTTTTTTTTGCAAGCGCACTTTATGTGACGTCACAACTCACTGTTCCTGGTTGAGTATTTTAGCACAGAGAATTATCAATTTGGTCGTCCTTTCAAAAGTCCTAATAGTAGTTTTTTGACAGTATTCTATAAATTTGACACATATGTAATGTATTGATAATATTGATATTCATTATCATATACACCTTTCATCCAATAGAAAATATAATTTGCGATTAAAGATGGATGCAAGATTGACTTTCCATTGAATGTGCAATACAAAGTGTGTGAATCTAAAATGGCAATTACTCCGCCCAATATTTGCAATCGTGAAGAAACGGTGAATAAATAGTTGACGTTCTTCATTAGAATCATGGAATAAAACTTTCTATATTCCAGACCTTGCAAGACATAGCTGTTGACAATAATCTGCCCAGTCCCCAATCTCTTGCTACTACTTCGTCCTCCGAAGACATTCCGCCCCCAAAGGTTGATTATTATGCCCCGCCGCCATATGAGGTGGCTACTAAAGAGACAAAGTTGCCAACATATGAAGAAGTGCAAAGAGAAAAGAATTTAGAGGGACAGGATATTCCTATTCCAATAAATTCTCCAAGTACGAGAGTAAGTACAATTACTCGTACAATAAAATACTCCAGATAGCAGATAAAGGTTTATCCTGAAAATTACCTCCTCATTGAGTTTATACCATAGAAATTACGGTTTATCTCACAATAATTTGTATGATGAAATATTAGAATTTTTTTCACCTATCGATACCTTTTAGATTTCATCTTCATTATGATTTTAATGGATCTTTGTTTTCTTTCTTTATTAGATCTCGATTTCATCTCCATATTTGAAGGAGCTATTTTAAACTGGATTGACCTACATGTAATTTATGTATATGTTTTGTCACATTTTAATAAAATAAAATCCAGTTGTTAGAATCAATGTACATTTGGTTAGTTGTATAAATGAATGTATCTTGATGTTTTGTGATTTATACTATGTTTCTAAATAGTAAAAATCAGTGAATGCTCATTGTAAATGAAAAACGCTAACAGAGTGCTAGAAACAAAATTTTGCGATTTCATTATGATTTGCTACAGCTGGCATAGAGGGGTTTATAATACTTTACCAGGTCTACCCTATTTTTGTATCCCAAACGAGTCACAAACAAAAGCTTTCAGGGTCATTTTATTACCTACAGTGGCGTGCATTTGGACTTTAATCAGAAATACTTGGGTTATAACTAAAAACTGAAGCTCTACATCTTTTACGTGCAACTTCTATTGATAAAATGCATAGTTTTGGTGGAAATCAAAAAACTATTTTGTATGCTTTACACCCCTTAAAAATTGACTCCCCACATACCTACGTGGATTCCAAGTGGACTCTATTTTTTCACTTTCTACCCTTTCTGACAACTGAACAATGCCAAGATCAGTTCAGAATCAGTTTTAGAGAAGGATAATAACTAAACATTCAGATAAAATGGATAACAATTTAGAACTCCCAAATTGATGTCAAATAGTTATCCGAATAGTTGAACTTGTCTTGTACTTTTCCATTTCTGTTTTTCTTTCCTATGATGTGTAGTATAGTTTCGATATCATTGTTTACATTTTCTCTTTCGATGTTCCAACTGTAATCGGTAATATACTAAACAAATAAAAATATTCTAAAACATGATAATCTCATATCAACACTGGGTAGTGTTTCAAAATATCACAAACTAACAAGAGTAGTAGGATTTAGCGAAAACTTGTGCGAGCTATGGATTAACAAGGTCTTATCTTTTAACGTCCAGTTCCTAGTACATTGAAAGATATATCTTCAGTAAGTCTTACCATGCTTATTTCAAATAACTAGTTCATGACTCCTACATCTATTCTCTGCTATTCGTTCCTTGCTTTTGGGTGGGGTTCACACTACAGGATATTTTTTCAGTGAGCAAACCATGTTTGACATCATTTTATGTTCGAAACATAACAAATGTGCCTTATGGCTTTTTTAGGCATTACCCTTTCGTCAACCAGGGCAAAGAATTATAACAATTGATGCCGATATAAATGAAGAGGTGGATACATCTCTACTAGGAACCGACTTCATGTTTTATATAGCCTTTTTTGGTGAGTTACAAAAAGTTTATTTGTTTTCAATATATAAGATGGTAGTTTCTTAGAGAGTATTTTAAACCGGTATCTCAAAAATCTTTATCTTCCTAATTTCTGTAATAATTTTTTTTAATCGTGAAATGATTGTAAATGAAATATATTGAAAGAGAAAAATATCAAGTGTGTATTTCATTCGTATTTTAATAGATCCTTTTTGGTTTTAAATAAAATAGTGATATAATTGATGAAAAAAAGTCTTTTATGAGAATAACTTATGAGGACTGAATCTTTTTGTTTTCTTCCCTGTTTTATATAAAGAATGGGAATCATCAGTATTGTTCCTATAATAATTTTTCACAAAACTATCTGAATGAATTAGTCAGAATGTTCATTTTTGCAGTTGCTTTCATTTTCAATTGGATAGGATTCCTTTTATTGATGTGTTTTTGTCACACAATTGCATCAAGATACGGGGCCTTGTCAGGATTTGGCCTTTCTTTGGCCAAATGGACTTTCATTGTACAGCACTCAACTGAATTAGCTTCAAAAGATAACAGTTGGTTATGGTGGCTGATAATGACTTTTGGTAAGTTATATCAGTGTATTTGATTTTATCTGTAACATATTTTTTGATATTGGAGTGTTAGTTGATAAGTTTACAATACGAGGGCACTATATTTTGAATCTTATAATGGAAAAGCAGTAATTTGACTTTTGTTTTTCAAAATAGTTTTTTTTAATATTTTATACACTTTTACATGTGTTTGCATCACTTCAAAGCATTGAGACTTCTACAAAACATGGTATTTTAATGTATCACGGCATTTTATCTAAAGAGAGTCTTCGTCCACGTAATTCTTGAAGTTTTGGAGAAAAAAAAATCATTTGGAGCCAAATCGGGATTATTGAGATGATCCAATAAAATGAATTTTTGATTGCTTAAATAATGGGTTGTTAGGCAAGATATGTGACAGCTAGCATTGATTTGATTCACAGTAGCCAAAATTGGAAGTATGTTAATTAACGTACCAAAATTATCAAGAGTTGATTTTTTTCACTGAGGCACAATTTTGAAAAGACCGTAAACAGCACAAATCACACTCAAATAACAAAACGTTCTGAAGAAGGTTATGGTCGAAAATGTCAAACTTCCTAGTATAAACGTCAGTTGGCATCTAACATCATTGGGTTTTATCAACCCTCAAAATATAAGTTGTGTCCCTCGTAACTAGACTTGAAATGGAACATAATTAATTTTTCATCATTTCACAGGTCTTATAATTTGTATTCGGGCTATACTCCAATATTTGAGTATAAAAAGGGGATGGCACATGCTCTCTGCAAGTCATCAAGAGAGGCTCTTATTTTTTTACTAAGCTTCAAAACTTGTGAGTATGTCAAAAGAACCTTGTTTTATATACTCGTCTAAAATTTTGAATGTGATTAGAATCCATTGCCTTGAGACTACTTCAGTATGCATTCCTGGTTTCTTCGAAATATTTGTATAGTAATGTTTGTAGTTCTAAGATAATATGTACATTTTATTTTTAAAAAAGCATATTTTGTCCAGTTTGTAGGCACTTGCATAAAGATTGACAGACTATTAGACCATCAAAACACTTAGCGTTACCACTTGACAAGAAAAGGAAGAACTATGATAAGCACTTGAAAGTTGTTGATGTTGCCACACTTTTGGTGTTGTATACATTAAAGGTATCTACTGTGATGTTTTGTTTATATTTGTGTGATAATTCTTATACTGCTTAAAATGTACAAAATGCTGGGTAAATTGCAGCTGGCTAAATTTTTAAGTAGAGAATATTCTCTGGATGGTCCCAACAAATAAACTAGTTTCAAGTTTTTTTATTGGCAAAAACTAATCTTTCATACTGGACTATCATGCATGCAAAATATTTTCTAAATACAACAATTTTGGAAAGTGATAGAAATTCAGACACACACTTTTTGTGAAAAGTGAAAATAGTCCAACTGAATGAAGTCAAAGTACTTTGTTATTGAATAAAAAAGTGGAATTTTAAATGCATTTAATTTTCATATATATGATTTTTTTAATTAGAAAATTTTATGTATTTGTTCATCATGTTACCATACGTATAAGTTACCATTAAAAAAAAATAAATTCGAAGTTGTATTTCACAACAATATATGTTTTCAAAGTCACCACGATATATGTGGTCTTCATATTATTAGGAATCAGATATTTTTTCCAATATGTTGAATCCAAAATATTCTTGGAAAAAATTCTTTTTGATCTATTCTTCTATATAACAGGATGGCTCATTACTATTGTTTTCCTCTACAATTAAACAAGAACTCATAAATCTGGAGTATCCAAGTTTTCAATAATATAACCTGTTCATTAGATATTGAGACAAAATTGATCATAAGAATGGCCCAAGTGAGCGACCCTGTAATCCATTACAAATTGCTGAACAGCCTGAGCAGAAATATATCGTGGAATGAGAAAAGGAAATCCATCCTGGTTATAGTTTGAATGTGTCGTTTTGTGAGGCAGTTTGATTACTTATCTTCCAACGTTAAGACAAAAGTCAGGAGACTGGATAAAAATTTCAAGAACGACCAAGCAGTTACCTTCAACATGGACATCCTATTGGTTCTGATATGGATTTATAAAATGTTGCAAATATGCAGAAGAGTTTCTAGGTATTCTGTTGAAAGGACTCAGTGTTGAAATTTAGGAGTTGGTTAAATGTTGCACTGAAGATGAAAAACCTCCTGTTGATTCAGCAATGGGCAATGATTCAAGAACCAAAAGAACAGACTGCCAGTACATGATAAGCGAAATATTTGGCAGGCAACTGAAGTAGAGCATACTTCATGCTGGAGGTCGCATTATTGAGAATATCTATCTAGCCTTTGCTCACGCTGCCGCTCAACATTGAGAAAGTAGAAACTGTCAGGAAAGTGCTAGAGGTACTCCTCTCCAAGAACAGATTAGAGGGGGTGGTTTGTTGAAAAGTAACGAGCCGGTCAAAGCTTTAGAGCAAAAAATGCACTATGAACTTCCTGTTATCCACTTGAAGCATCTGAAATTTTTCGATCACAGCCACGACAGTTGCACGAAAATCATGAAGGTTTTGAAGTTGGATTCGACTTGAAAATGTATTCGGCACTTGTATCCAAAAGATAAGCAGTACAAACTATTTGCCGTCATTTACCATGACGGCAAAAAGGCCATCAAGGGACACTACATGACTAATGCCTTTCACGTGCTGAAGCCTCAAAAAACGCGAGTTCCTTATTTTCTGTTATACATGCGCAACAATACAATCCAATCTAAATAAACCCCACCCTAGGGAAGTGAAGTTGCTGCAGTTTAGGTGGATTTTTTCATTCTTTTATTTTGTTGTAATGCAACTTATATCAAATTTTTATATTTGAAAGTTGATTAAAAACCAATTCCACACAAGCTTTTTGTTGGTAATTTTCTGAGGTTATCTACTATGAAATGAAGGTATAGTAAAAAATTCAGCCAGCGGCGATTTCGCAGATTTAAAAAAAATCATGCAGAGCAGAAAATGTTTCTCTGAATAGACTAGAACTTGTAAAATTTCAACTCAAGTATCGCTATTTGAAGGTAGGTTAACAAAATGTCCGATGTTTCTGGGTTTATTAGCTGTGGTCTGCAGGTTTTTATACCTGACGGTTCGCCTGCTACTGCGACAGATAAGGCAACGGTTGAAGTAATCAACCTTGTTGCAAAACGCAAACTTCGATGCTTACTTGGAACATTGCCGCATTGTTTTTGATGTCTGCCGCAGTAGCAGATGAAACATCAGGTATACAAATCTGCAGACCAACGCTAATAAAAACGGAAAATTTGTTAGACATCTGCCGTGAAAGCCTACACACCATTATTATTCCTAGTTTATTAAATTTCATAGCTTCACCATATTAAGTGATTTTTCTTACAAATTGAAATTAGTAAAAATTTGAGTACGAGAAGGTTTCGAATATTGTGTGCCGAATATTGTAGAAAATTATTAATATTAGTCAAAAATCTTGATTTGAATAGGGTAATAGAGTATTGTAGTATTTTTGTGAATAAATTGATGAACAGTTATTTGAATGAAATGTGGCAACTCTTGGTACAGAATTAATGACAAGAAATCGATTGGTTCACATAATATGCCGTTGAAATAAACAAAATATCTTTAATTTTTTACAGGTGGTGCAAGCTCATTTAACAATACCTTTCACATTTCTGTGTATGTTCGTTTGTTTTTGCATTGGTCATTTAACTGTCCACATTATATCCCTCCTTATTTTTATTTATTCAAAAAAGCTTTAAATTTGTATTATGGCAGTTATTAGATCAATAAATATGACAAAGGTGGCGAACTGAGTTATTTCCGGACCCCCCACTAATACTGGTAATTTGTAGGACCTTACTGGGACTATTCCACTTAAGTTATGTTGATTCTAATTGATTTTCCTGTGCTTTATAGATACAGTGTCATTTACATTTTCCATTATTCGAGACACTTGATCTGATAATGGGTTGCAGTTTTACTGTCAGGGCCGTGTATATATCTACATCTGCAAGACATCAACAGTAATTTTTTTACCTCAGTACAACTTTTCACGACTCCTCCGAGTTAGGAATTGCACGTTAAAAGGTACGACCTCCCTATTCATTATCTTCCACAAGTTGCTACACATTTCACATTTTTTCATGATAGAAGACATGATATTAAAGCTGGTGTAAAAGTAAGCATAGAAAAAGAAGATATCTAACAAATCAAATTTGTTTTTCAATTTTTGAACAGAATAATAATATTGTTACTATTCGGTACTGATGATGACCAACAGGCTGAAACAACTGTTTGCCAGTGGCTCTTGAATTGAAATCAAACTTGGGAATTTCTTTTCATGCAAAACGAAAAAAAAGACGTCAAAGCAATAATAAATCATCACTAAAATCAAAAAATAATTTATTGAAACATTTTCACAATGTTGCATCAAGGATTGCACTAATTGCGAAGTATTTATGTTAAAACAGTTTTTATTTTCATTTAATGGGATATGTATTCAATAAGTTAAGAACAGCAATTATATATTTCAGATTCTATTTATGGACTAGATTTAAGTAATCAGGAATGTGTCGCTGAGATCCTATTTGTAAAATACATCTTACAGAAGTCGAACCATAAATAAACTAAGTGTTGATCCGAGAGTTAATCCAAATCCCATAAAAATCGTCATGATCGATGATGCTATTTCTTTCTCGTGTTGGTCCACTGCCCTGTAAAAATATTGATAAAAAGAATGATGGTCATTATTGGTGAAAACAGTCTGCTGATATTGAAGGGTAACATTACAACCTCTGGTTTTTTCGAGAATAATTTTATTCATGTAGATGGTTTTTCTCTTTAGGTTGGTCGTGATTTCTCAACAAACTTACGTTAGAAGAGTCGTGGTCAGAAAATTTCAATTATTTTACAATTTCAATAAATTAACCTTAGAGGGTTGACTCTCCTCGGTGGGAAGACTTAACAGATTGTCTCTGGTGTGTATTCCTGGCAATACCTGTCATTGGCATCGCTTTAGGCTTCGCCAAACGAAGATTGAACACCTAGATGGCAAGAAGATTTATGGACTTATGGCAGAATCTTCCAGGATTGGCTCACTCCAAGGCATTTATTCACCCTTCGAAGCATAATTCCAAACAGTTGTTGAACTACAATAGGGATGAAATACAATGTCTAACAGGCCTTCTTACAGATCACTGTCATTTGAATCATCATAAGCAGAGACTTTGACTGTCGGATGACAGTGTGTGTTGCCTCTGTTTGGAAAATGATGAAACAGCAGAGCACATACTTTGTGCATGCCTCGCTGGGGACCGAGTCAGGTTTTTAGAGTTAGGCAGAGCCGTACTGTTACCATCTGACCTGAAAGACCACTCCCCATACAAACTAATCGGCTTCGTTAGGAAGCTGTGTTTATTTGGTCGAGTGTGAATAGGTGTGAGCCACAATTAACCCTTGCGGGTTGCGGTGGAGGGTCGAATAGACCCACTCACTTTGTACCTAACTTAACTTAGAGGGTTTATTGATAGAGCACTGTGGATGAATGATGTGGCCACCCACTGTCATCAGATTTAACGCCATTGGACTTGCTTTTATAGGGTTATAGGTTGAAGCATAAGAGGCTCAATCTCACTGATTACATCTGCTTGTGCAGATAATGCAAATGTGTTTGCAGACCCAAAATAATCTTCATTTTTGCCAAAAAGGCAGAGAATCATAGTTGGGACATGCTCCGAGAGTCAATTCAATTCCTTTCCGTTATTCAGTCATTATAAAAATTACATAAATCAGAAGTATTGATAAACATTGCAGCTTATATAGGGATGCATTACTCCTCCAAACATTTATCATATCGACATAAAAAATTGATCTGGATCGGCGATCTATAATGTGTACTTACCATGTTACGAAATACATGAAAACTTTGGTGGCTTTAGAAACTCCCCATTTTCTCAGTTTCCATGTGAAAAAGTACATTTGAAAAATTGATAATTACGTTTTTATAAACTTGAATGAAAGGATTTTGAGATATAGTGTGATGACTGAGGCGTTGACTCCTTGGATAAGCAACTTCTACTACAAAAGTTACAGAAGTAATTGTACCAACTACCTCTCAAGTGATGAATATATCATCAGAAGTGCATGCAAGGTTGTATAGTTCTTTCATCTTCTTTCCAGTGCTTTTTTCTTGGAAAATTATATTAGCTGTTCAATTTTAATTGTAATAAATAAACTCAAAAATAAAAGAACTGAAGATATGAATGGTGTGAACACTTTTGTAATCAAATGTTATATACACATTGAACCATTATCAGATATAATTTAAACATGCTTTCATGAAGGTTATTTCCCACTGGAATATATATTTTAGTGGTTTCAATGGCTCATTTCAGCTTTTGTGTAAATCAAATCCTTATAACGAACTGAATTTCTATGGAATCCAACTGATTTGCTTAGATACATGAATATAACATTTAGAAGGAATTTGTGATAGAATGTATAGATCCTTGGAATGAAAAATTAAGTTAGAGTTCATCCAAAGGTCCGTACTGGACCTACTACTGTTTCTCATATATATATTTACCATATGCTATAACCCCAATAAATCTCAGAACTATAATATATGCAGATGTTACAACTTTAAGCAGAACATTGGGTGAATTCGATTTTTCACAGAAAAGCTTGAATATTATTTAGAAAAAGCAAGGTTCTGGTTCATACCAAGTTAGTTGATATTGAATGAACAAAAAAACTGAATTTTCATCTGTTCAAACTATGAAGTCAAGTCTAAATGAACAATCAGGTGTCAAGGTCTTGGATGCTAATATTGATTCAAATTTAAGGTGGATAGATCATATAAATAGTATGTGTAATAGAACAAGTAAAGGAGCTTAAACAATCAGAATAATAAAAAAAAATTGAAGTGCCTGATAACTTATCATTCTTTTTTCCATTTAATTCTTAAATATGCGATTCTACGCTGGAAGAAAACGTTAAAATCTCATCTTCTACTATCGAAAACTTTCATATATTTGAAAATCTTATTCTGAGTTATACATATACATTATCGTTTATTTTATTTCTAGCTTTCAACTTGTGAAATAATGATTTTGAATTTTGGACTGAGTCTAGCACTTCTTTAAAGTGCCATACATACCAGATTTTTTAACAAGCTTTGTCAATAAGTTTGTATTTTCTTAGACAATAAAGTATATGTCTATCTATCTATGCAGATTACTGAATACCATTAATTTTCATTTAGAAAAATCATGTTCAGAAGTTTTCCTCACAAGAAGTTTCTCAAACAAACAAATGTTTTAAATTGATTTTTCATATTGAAAATCTGTATATTATTTCAATAGGAAGTCTGGAATATGTTCAACAAATACATAAACAAGTTGATTTTCATTTATTCCATATTCACTATATGTCGAAGGTTCATTTAACTTGATTATAACGATGAATACTTGCCACTTCACTTTTATTTACTTACTTTGGTACCATAATGGTAGCTATATTAGCAAGGTATCCATTACTCACAGCAAACAGGAATAATATAAGGATATACTGATAATCTCTGTCAAATACAACGGCCAAATGTCGAGGTTGCGCATTACACAACATCAGTAAAGGAATGAATATAAACCTGGCACAACTCAAAATAACCAATACTGTTATATTTCGGGGCTGAAATGAAAAAGAAAATAATCATGTCTCTCTAAAAATAGTGAATGTATTACCTTGAGTACTTTACCAGCAAGAATTCTGCCCAAGTAATCTCCGGTGCTAAACAGTAAGTACGCTATTGTTGGTACAAAATATACATCTGAAAAAAAAAATAGTACGAAATTCCAACATTTCCTAATTAAATTGTAATTATAAGTGATATCAAATGTTGGCAAAAAACTAATTTTCCAATTTAGTGACATTGCAATGAATGAATTCTTTATGTTTATCATTGATATTATAATAACATAAGTATCTAGTATTTGTAATTAATATTATTTTTTTATATTCATTGAATGCTTGGATAATTACGAGCATACATGTTTTATTGTTATGAAGTTGTACTGTGACTTTGTACATCCAATTTCAAAAATGTTTTTGTGTATTAGGATGCCTAGTTGAAATAAAGATTATTATTATTATTATCATAGTTATGTTGTGGAATTGGCCGCGGTGGTACAGCGACCGATTCACGATCGGAAGGTCGTGTGTTCGATTCCCGCCTCGACCAGATATTTTTCTCGAGAGAATTCATCTGGTTGAAGCTGGAATGAT
>WOGO01004854.1:0-12917 GCA_015342085.1 Leptinotarsa defecta | reverse complement strand
GAAATGAAGAATGTAAAATTAAAACGGTAGGTGGTATATTTAGTAGGTCCCTTTTATTTATATGACATTCATTTCGGACTTTGTCTTTTATCAAAGGACGGAAAGTTTTGATTTAATTTTTATTTCATCTCGGCCAAGGAACAGTATGGTGACTGAAAAGAGAAGCAAAAATATGTACAGTGAAATGTAGAATTACTCCAGAACATATCAATCCAAAGATAACCTGAAAAAATATTTCTCGGAATGTAAACTAATGACACGGAATATGCAGCAAAATAGGCACCCGCCGAGACCTACCTTTTAGAAAATAACGTTGTTTAATTAGATAATTGTAACAGTTGACTTCACACCGAGTCGGCAAAATGGCGTCTATCAAAATAGATCAGTAGATCTGTGATTGGATATTAAAAACCAATACACTTGGCAACTCCGCTCACGATCATTTCTATTGGTCTCTCTCTCTCTCTCTCTAGGTTCTCTTGGCTATTGCTTCCGTGCGGCGCATTTAGCCATTTCTATTGGTCAACAGACACGCGGCCAATTTGAATTATTACTTTTCGAATTGTTCTTTTTTCTGCAACCTATTAGGCTTGATAAGTATAAACCATAGCATGAAACAAGCCCATTGTTATGATTTTTTTGTTAGTTTTTTTTTGTTTGAGGACGATAAATGCCACTCAGATTTATTTCTTCATCAGAGACTATTTTTTTTAGTTTGCTAAAAGGTTTGCATTATATAAGAAGAACTCATTTATGATACTTCCTAGTAATGGGAGCTTTGAAGTTTATTAAAAAAATTTATGTGGGAAAAAGAAGCAGAAAAAAAATAGTTTTTTGTTAAACAAAAATTGGTTTATTGTCAATTAAGGTGCCAGATAGTAGATTGTTATTGTAAATTTCGTTAAAAATAGGTCAAAGAATCTGGCAGGTAATTTTGAACTGAGAAGGGAAGAGGCAGGCAAGAAAATATGTGAAATGGAGAAATAACAAATTGAAAGTCGTAAAAATTTGGATGAAATATTTGGTTTCATATTTGGTGTTTCACCACCTCTTTTCTTTGATCGTACTATTGAACAATGACAATTCGTTCAAGGTATTTACCGAGAACTCCCTGCCCAACACCCGCCTATTATATCCAGAGCCCGTTGGCGCATTCCGACAGCCTCGAGTTCTATCAGAGACTCGCGACGGAAACCCTCTTCTTCGTCTTCTACTACATGGAGGGCACGAAGGCGCAATATTTGGCCGCGAAGGCGCTCAAGAAACAAAGCTGGAGGTTCCATACGAAGTACATGATGTGGTTTCAGAGGCATGAAGAACCTAAGATCATAAATGAAGAATACGAACAGGTTAGTATGGCTTCCGATGCGAACAATGCTTCCTGTCGGTACGGGATAGGTCGCCGCAGGCAATTGTTTTATCGAATGATGCTAGTATCAATCATTGAAATTTGGTTATTATGATTGTAGAGAAACGTGTGGATGGAGTTTAAAAAATTGCTAATCGAATGTATGTGTTGGCGTATCTGGTAAACTGACTCTTTTTGCAGACGATACCATAATCTAGCAGCGTAGTGAATCAGTGAATAGTCCATATGAGAAGATATCTAGAGGCATAACAGTTGTAAAGTCTTGGTGTGATTCAAATTTTATAGCTCATAATATAAGCAAAACAAATATTATTTGTTTCAAATGCAATCTGGAGCACTGGCCTTTGTCAAATGGAACCATTGAAAATAAAGATTGCACCTAATTTCTAGGAATCTTATGGGCATTTTACAGTTCTTGCATTGCTAATAGTTTATGTGTCAGTATTACGTTCCTGAAGCTCTCATGAGTTGTAAAGTCGATGTTACTTACTTTCAAAATTTATTTCAAAGGAAATTTCTAGGCTTCACCTGCCAGAACTGTTCAGCCAGTACATTATTTCCCAGTTGAGGGTGTTAAATTTGGATTTTGATAAATATTTTTATTCTTTTAGGTCATGGTATAATTCATTTTAACATTGCCTGCGGCAGCTCTTTCAGTCACAATATTCCTGTAACGATTTTTTTTTCAGGGCACGTACATTTATTTTGATTATGAAAAATGGGGACAGAGGAAAAAGGAAGGATTCACCTTTGAATATAAATACTTAGAAGATAGGGACCTTAATTAATTAAAATATTTATATAATTCTTGTTTTTTTTATTTCCTTTGATACCGAAATGAGGAAAATTCACTCCTGTATGCAGGTTTGATTATGTGACCAATACCATAGATAGATTTCATAATTTTTTGATATCAGAAAGAGAGAGACTGAAGGACAGAGTAATATGTGACTTGATTCATTCCATTTTCACAACCTTTAAGAGGAGAGGGAAATTTGATGCCTATACTGTAGATAGTTATATAATGTTACGTTTTTACCCGTTGGTTGACCAATAATTGACTACACTGAATAATCAAACTTGACTTTATTTCACTTCAAATGCAACAAACACTTCAACTATTATTTGAATGTCTATCGCCTTACTAAATCACTTCGCGTACCGCACTGTAACGTACACTTGACTGTCTCGATATCCCCGTGGCTAGCCTTTAAATATCGTAATCGAATGCCGTAGAAATTTCGCCGAAGTTCCGTAGAAGTCGGTAGCATTATTCTCGCTGTTTCTAGAGTGGTGGGGAATCATCATACATTCGCGCGCTCTTAGCTAGGTCACGTTTGTTTTATGGTTACCAGTGGCGGCCGGCGTTATTTTCTCTCGGGCATGATTTACAACAATAATTTTTGGATATTAGAAAGACTGAAGGACAGAGTACTATGTAACTCAAATCATTACATTTTCATAATCTTTCTTATTTTTTTAGGAGGAAAATAAATCATTAAAATTCCATCCTTTTCCAATAAAGCAGTCTTATCTTTCTGAAGGCCAGTAAATAAGGTCTATATTACCACATAACAGGACTTATTGAGTAAGAATTCTGGGTCATTATTTAGATTATCATGATATAAAATCAAACAGTATATAAAGTAATATGATATAATTGGCTGATATTTGATGAAAATCCATATCAAAGTCAAAAAACACTTAATTGTGAAATTTTTATGAATAGTTTTATGAAACGCAACACGTGTTTCGCCATATAATGGCTTCTTCGGGCGTGAATTCGGAATTGAAAAGGGCGAAAAGTATCAAGTTGAAATATGTATTAATGTCCAGTGTTAACCCTAGTAATCTCACTTTCTGTTGTCTCATAGTTTTGATGTGAACCGCAGTTGTAGACGAAACGTAAGGCATGTGAAGCTACAGACCATGGCAAATGAAAAACATTTGCCAGTTATTTCCGGCAATAGGAGTTTACACTCTTATTAATCCCAAATTTATCATAACGCAGGAACAATCACATGGACGCAGAGGAACTCTGTCCTCCTTAGGGTTCATGACAAGCCTGAATTGTCATAATGGAGCAGGACTATTTATATCTTCAGTTTAACGAAAATACTTTATTAAAAAATATGAAAGTATTACACATAAATAAATATGTAAAACAACTTTGGTATTAATCACCTATACGTCACCCAAAGATTCTCAATATTATTTCTCAAGTTTACCATCCATTGACGGAAACATTTCGAGCAGTATGATATCCAATAAATTGTAAGCCAACTGGAAATAAAATAATAATTATCAACATGAAACCGTTTTCAGTTTCAACAGCCTCACCTGTTTATTAAAGTGAGCATTCTGCATAATCTCCAGTAAGGTTTTCAGTCCCTCTTTAACTCCACTACCGAAAATCTGTGTCACCAGATGAGGCACAGAATTATTCAGTTCTTCAAATGCTCTGGCCTGCCTTTGCTTCAGTTCCTCTTTAGTAGGGGTTACGTGAGGGTTGAAAACGACATCTGGTGACAAAATGTAGAAACTAGCTTCGATGTATATTTCAGAATCGAACATATCAAATAAGGATTTTCTTTGAAATACATGTAGGTATTTTTTTTCTAAGTTGGCTACTCTGTGTATTTGTCATTAGTGTCAATTGTCATATTTAGTTGATGTTTGTATTTTCCATTTGGGAGTTTTATTCGCTGTTTGAAAAGTCGTTTTTATTGTATTTTTTGTTTGGTCTCTTTGAAATTTAGTTGAATAAAAACATGACACTTTGAAATTAAATGTGTTCCGAATACTTATCTCATATGGTTCACTAATCAAAGCATATACTACTGATTGATAAGGAAAACCGGTTAAAAAGTCTCTCACCTTCTAATAATCTGATGAGGTATGCCAAGTTGGATTGGCTGAGATTCGATTTCAAAGTTCTTTCGATCATTATACGACTCGTGGTATCCACTATATGTTGAGCTACGCTGCATATGGAAGCGTAAATTTTTAAGAATCCATTGTGAACTTTGAACACATGTTTCACTGAAAAGAAATAAACGTGTTCAAACGCAAGGAAACATATTTCTGAATAAAGTTGAGATGATTTGAAAATTAGGTCCTGAACAGACATTTGGTAAAGTTGATTGTGAAAATTCGTCTGTCGGATGAATTTTGAGGGATCATCAGTGAACTGTCCGACGTTTTGTTGAGCTGTCGGTTTGAGAATGTATATTGGGAATTGACTGGGAGCTTGACAGAGGGTAGTTTGTTCTCTTCTTCTTCTTTTTTCATAATCTTTGCTTCCTTTAAGGCGCAGTAGGCCAAATTATTCGTTGTCTCCAACAGAAGTATGTCACACTGTCAGACAGTAAATATGGCCTAGGCTCCTGAAGCCGTTGACCACATACTTGGACTTGTCTGGTTGAAGGTTTGTTGTGTATACGTGGCTTGCTGCTCATACTGATTTCCATAAGCCACCAGTATTCACGTTAAAACTCTGTACATACAACATGAACATTGAAAGCTTCTTCGAACTTGAAGATTTGGAGAAATTGACAATTTATTAAAGAATTGTTTCTCTTGACAGTCTGGTTGTGAAGCTAAGCTTCAACGTTGACCACAAACTCGCTTTCCAACCCTCTGCAGCTTACATTGAAAACAAGAAACTAGAGAAAACTGTCTGGATTCCTCATTCAGAAGTTGATATTGTGAAAAATTTATGAATATTGGAAGTGAACTTACGAAAATAAAAGACACTTTCTGCCAATCCCTCTGGGTTGAAAGAACTACTGGCGGTTTCTTTCAAGCATTTATACTGCACCCCAAAGTTGTCGTTGAAAACTTGATTACGGTAAGTTTTAGGCAATCGTGAAGTGTGACTGAGACACGGAATGTTGTCCAGTTCCTCTCCTATTTCTGCCCATTCTAATTTGCTGAAAAAGTACAAAAATTGAGATAACCTAAAAACAAATTTTCATACTTGATTTTCAGGTAACACTCCTCACTCATTCTTTGTTTTTCCTGCCGCATTCAGAAACGAAGCCATGAAGGAATCCAAATGCTGTCCCTTTTCTTTCCGCAGCTTATAAGCAACTGACTGATATATATTTCCTATGTCCTGTATGTTCGTGTTTTGAGCAATGTATATTGTGAAGTCCTCCTCTGTTGTCAGAAAGTAGTAAAGCAAATCGCTGCCTTTTAGAGCGGATTTTTGAAGAAGTCTCCTCAGAAACTCTTCATACTTAGTCATTCTAGTCTCGATAGAAGAACCAGCTCTTGAAAAAATGTGTATTTTTGTTGAAACGATGTTGAAAATATCTGTCAAAAGCTGAGAGTTACTTACTTTCTAGACGGCAAAGGCGAATCGCAAATTTCACTCTCCCCGTGAAATTCCACCAACTTCGATTTTAGCGTGTAAAAGTCCTGATCCTTCCTCAAGACGACCCAATTTTTCTTACTTTCCACAGACAGCACATCTGAACGCTCGACACTAACATAAAAATAAATAACTTTGTTGGTAAGACTACCCTGAAAAAATAAAACTCCAATCAGTCAATCCGGCTCGAAGGACCATTTCCCAATAAACCTGATAAGTGGGAATCGATACTTTCCACCTGCTCAAATCCCTAAAGAGACTTTTGCAGTCTCCTAGAAACATTTCGTCTGTCGTACCATTCTCCACACTTTGGTTTTCTATGGGAAAGAAAGAACCTTCGATGGGTTGACTGGTTTTCAAAACGCCTTTGATTTTTCCCAAGCCAGAAGTTAGCTTCGAAACGTTTCCCTGGCTCATAGAGTCGTATTTTTTGGATCTAAAATACGAAGGATCCAACTGATCTGAAGTGTTTCGATTTTGAAAAAGCACCATAAACAAGATACTCACCTATCCTTGACTGGAGAACCATGAGGTAAGGTTGTCGATCTGGAGGTTAGTAAAATGTTAATAAGCGATGTATAATACTTTGTGCCATGAAACAGTTGATCTTAGATTTTTGCCCGCATTAAAAATAGAAAATAGTTGTGTATAACTGAAGAAAATTTCAACTTGAACGTTATTACTTTCTTATTAGTCAGTGGGCTATGCTTGAAGGCTGTGAAGATTCCTGCACTGATGCCTGTCGGATGGTATGCCCTTCGTGGAATTATCCAGGAAGTAGTTGTTTTCTGATAGGCATCAGTCCATTCAACCTACTGTGTAGGTATATCTGAGACTGGCTTGAGCGTTTAAAGTTTATTTCTTTAGATTTGAACGTTATCAGATAAACTTTGCAGAGTTCCCAACGTTATCCAAGATCAAAAGTGTGAAATATTAGTAACTTCAACTACAATATGAACTTAAAACAAACCTAAAATTATATAAATCTAGAGCTACCTACTTTGAAAGCTGTTTTGTGAAAGTTGGAATCATTTTTGAGCCGCAAATATAGCCATAAAACTGAAATAATTCCGTTAGTAAAAAAAAATACTATTTACGTTATATCCACCTCTTACCTCTGTGCTGTGGAAAAATTGAGGCAACCAGACATTTTCTAAAATATTGAATGTATAATCATAGGCAGCATATAATAGCTTAGATAATTTTGATAATTTTTCGATGCTGTAAACCTCTTGCATCAAGAAGCCAAAATTTTCTGAAATTTCGGAAAGACAACCTATGAAACTGTAACTATCTTTGTCTAAATATTCCTTGTACAGTTTCAGGGCATCGGCATGTAAATTTTCCAATTGCTTTTTCGATAATTCAGGGTTCAAAAGCTTATTATTAAAATCATCTGAAAAAAGGGAAAGGCTCAATAAAAAAATTGAATGCAATCATAGTTTTGAATTCTCATGCACTTTGCTTTGAGCTATAAAAAGTACTAATGCATTAAAGGTGATTGGAATGAAATTAACTAAAAGGACAGTAGATATCTTTGTAGACAACAAAATAGTACGTTAGTCAACCTTAGTAGGAAATGAAAAAATGTTTTAAAGATCACACAAGTGTGAAATTATAAAATGTGTGAGAGAAACTCACCTACATCCAGACAGAACTGCAATAGATTGACATGATCCTGTTTTTTCAAAAACTGCATGAATGCGTAGAGCAAATCGGTGTTGTTTTTTATCTTGTTCAGATTTGTTGCGAATGACGTTTTCTTGTCATTGCTCAGAGCATAGTTATAAAGGAACTCCACAGTTTCTACATTCTTTACGCTCTTCAATGACTTCTTTGGTTTATAAGTGATTGCCAGTATGACCAAAGAGTTTATGATATTTGGATCAGCAAGTACATCCATGAGCGGTAGAAATACCCATCCTGCCAAAATTTCTCTCATTATAATGGAATAATTCCTGAAAAGGTTACACTTTCAATCGAGACCTACAGAGAAAAAGTAAAACGAGTAATTTAGGTGTTACAAAGCAAAAATTTCACTGATATCAATTTGAAACTATTCTAATACATAAATTAAAATTATTTGTGAGTGATTGAAAGTGTGTATTGCATCAATTGCAGATACATTTTGTATATTAGTAATCTTTCAATAACAAGGGCAATTTAAAAAAAAAACTTTCATTGACCAAACGGACACTAGGCCTAATTACAGGACATAGTATACAATTTTGGGATGAACGTGTATTTCTTTTTTGAATATGTTTAATGGTGTTGAATATTTGTTTGCTTTCTGACAGATTTGATTTAATTTATAGCACATTGCGAATAAGCAAGACTTGAACAACATATTGGTTCTCTGTGTTGGTAGGTCAAAACATCGTTCAGTTCTACCACTGATTCTTGGCACATGGAACTCTAGTTGAGACAGTAGTTAATAAGTTGACAAGATTGTTTACCACTTTGTATACGAATACGCAAGAATAATAAGTTCTTCTGTCTTCGAGAGATAGAAAATGAAATCGCTTTAACAATATATTATTGTTGTAAACTATCCCCTGAAAAAAATTACATCGACTGCCGCTGGTCTTCGTCAATCGATTGTGAAGTGGCCAAGGTTGCGCTCAACTCGACTCGCGCTCACGCTGGTTCTAGATGTCGCCTAGCTTTGTGAGACTTCCCTATCGGCTTCCATTGCGATACAAAAACACCACCAACAGACAGATCGGGAAAGTCTAGTTGAAAGTGCAGTACGAAGTAATCTTAAAAGACGATAGACATTTGAGTATCAGTTTCAAGTTTCAGTTAAAGTATTTGTGTTGTATTCTCAGTGAAGTAGTGAAATGAAGTTGAATTTGATTATACACTGAAGTCAATTATTGTCAAACCCACGGGTAAAACGTAGCATTTCCACTTTGCGGGCGTGCGTTCGAATCCCACTTCTGACACCAAATGTTACGTTTGCCCCGTGGGTTTGACAATTGACAACACTGTACAATTGAACTCGGCTTTGTTTCATTACTACAGTGACAATACAACTCTTTAACAGAATCTTGAGACGAATACTCAAATATCTATCGCCTTATTAGATCACTTCGTACCGCACTATCAACTAGACTTCCCCGATCTGCCTGTTGGTAGTGTTTGGAAGCCGATAGGGAAGTCTTTCAAATCTACGCGACATCTAGAACAAACAAACGCGGGGCGCAATTCGAGTTGAGCGCGATCTTGGCACAATCGATTTGTCACGACCAGCGGCGGCCGGCGTTATTTTTTACAGGGTATAATTTACAACACCATTATCTATTCCATAAGAACAGTTTTTCTCCAAGAACAACTGAAGATTACATTCATAACATTCCCCAAAGAGAGGAGACAATGAGCTTGTTCCTTTTTAATTTTTTTCAGATGGCCGTGTTTGATCTACTGTTACGACCGAATGAAGAAGGATTATTTTTGAATGAAAGCATGGACATGTAAAATTAAATTGTTGAAACAGCAATTGTTCAATTCTCAGAAAGAAAACTCCATATAATTTGAAAATCTGAACTAATATTTCAGTTTCCTAAAAGTGATCTGGATAGTTGGAGTTTTACTGTACTGTTTCATTAAAAAAAACATATTCTTGTTTGGTGAGAGGTGACTTTGTGGAACATCCCATATCTTGTTGCTACGATATCACGGTTATAAAAAGGTGACAAATTTGTTTGGAATTTATTTATAACATAATGCAAAATGAGAAAGGTTGATGAAATCTCCTATTATAAAGACGCCATCTATGGGATCGATAAAGAACTGAATCCAGGAATATCAAAGATGAATAACGCTCCCCAAGTCAGTCAGTTGTAAAGCCACGCCTCGACATTAACCACGAATGTGTTGTTGTACTCAACTGATCTTGAAGGACAAGTCTTAGTGAGAAAGTGATGTCTGGCGTTGAATCATAAATGTGTTGTGTTTGGGCCCCGGCTTTCAAATAATGCTAAATAATGAAAATTACCTGCATTTCAGGTACGAATCAGGTAAAACGTTTGGTAGAAGTGAGGAAACCATTTGCTGCAAGTACCCCAATTCATTATTTCTATTAGTGGCAGCAGCATGTAATCTCTTGCCCAAGTATTCCAATACTACTTCGTTGAATCTCACATTTTTCAGCTTCCCGATTTGCTGCATATACAGATAATCATCAACATGCCTAACAGCGCAAGGAATCAGCTTATCCGCTATTACTCTGCCAACATCCAACTCAAAAAACCTGTTGATTATCGTAGCAGTCGAGAAGCGAAAGCAGTGTCGGAGTTCATTCAAAAAGTCATCGTCTTCAGTGAATTGCCCATACCAGGAGGAAATGAAGTTTGATATTATTGTCTCGTAAAACTGGAAAATATTACTCTATGTTAATTAAATAATGGTAGTAATTCGTTTGACCATTTTGGTACAATATGTACACAGGCTAGGTCATAAAAATACTAAAGACAATTATAAATAACACTGATGTCGTAACATAAAAACTATACAAAGACAACCAACGACTAGCTTAAGTTTTCATCGTAGAAGTATTTCTGTTGACTCAGATGTTGTGTTTTAAAAAACACACTATCTAACCAATTGTTTCATCAATGTTCAGGCAAATATTGTGACGAGTAGACCAGTCTAACATCCTGTTTGTGAACTTTGTTGCATTACCCAAGGAAATCATAACATCGTTGGCTCTTATCAAGTAAGACAAACCATTGGCAAATTGATAAACTGATAGAATACAATACTTTATTATATTAATGCAGAGTACCCCAAATTGGATCATTGAGGAACCCCTAATTTGCTTTTTCTAGTCGCAGAGTAGATTCGTTGAACTATACCATTGGTTTCAAATTCTAAACGTCTTGTTGACTCGTTTCTATCAAAAGGGAGGAACATTTTCGTGGATACACTCCTAACACCATACAGTTTAGTTTTTTCAGTAGAATATAATCATCCAGTGAGTCAAACACATTTGAGAAATTGATGTAAATGCCTAACAATGATTGTCTCCCATCAACATTATCAAATAAATATTTTAATAACTGCTAAAAAATCTTTTCAGTTGACTTGCCTCTTCATAATCAAGGTTTCTGTGAAGTCTATCTTCTGAAAACTTTCTAAATTTGTTTAGAAAGTACCCTTTCATGAAAGATTCATATGCAAGAGGATCATAGATATGTTTAATATAAATAAAAATCCATTTTCAAAATTTCTTACATGTTCAATAGCTTCATTAAGATCAGAGCTGATATGAATGCATTTCCAAGGAGTTACACTTTTGGTTTGTTGATGTCTTTTACAAGATAAGTCATCGCAAACGCTGCAAGACTGTTTGATGGATACTTTTGTTGAAGTTCGTTTCTGATAAAAGCTCGTGAGCCTTTGTAAGTATACGGCGGTTTTACTTTGATACTTGATCAAAACCCATGAAACGACGTATCCTAATATATACGACGAATATAATACTAAAGCAGCGGCAGCACTGCAAGAAAATCAGATCAGTTTGATGTTTGCAATAATTATTGGTTTTGATACCTGACGAAAATTCCAACCAATACTGAAAATAGCGTTATAATTATAGCAACCCTCCCTACTAACTTATCTTTTAAAACCAGTTTAATAATATCGGATATTTCTTTGGATATCATAATTAAATTCAAAATATAGAGTTTATTTACTTTTATTACATTACTAATACTGACATTTATGTTAAATGTCAATGTTGCCAACAGACGAAAATGTAAATAAAACATCCCTAAAACAGGCGGCTACGAAAACTCCAACTTGAACAGGATTTCAAACTACATTTCCTCTCCTGTGAGTGAAATCTTTCTCTTCTAGATAAATTGAAAAAAAATATGGAAACTGAAAATTTTGACAGTTCCTAGAACGTAAATCACTTGACAAGAGATGATAAATTTGATGGTATATAATGGGCATTTCAATGAGGAAAATTAACAAATAAATTTTAGCACCATTTTCAACCAGAAAAATTATAAAATAGCAGAGGAATAATAAGTAAATTTGCTGGTGGAATTTGGGAGTTTTCGATAAACATCAAAAAGACGAAAAATGCAAGTTCAATGGAATAATGACGGTTGACACTATATTTGACAGTTCGCAAATCGCACCAAATTCGACAGTAAATGTAGCCAACATCATAACATAAAATACATCCTTTTTCATACGTTCTCTAGGAAAGTTCGTTGTAGTTGCAGTTTCTTGTGCTTCTTGTTTGTTTTAATATTTTATCATTTTCTCATATCTATCATAATCACACCAAAATACAATATGCTCAAAAATTAAATAAACGACTCAAAGTGTAGCAGACCTCCAGAACAATAAATATAATCTAAGCTTGACATTCAGATGTTCCGATCAGCTGATTATCGTATGATCGACGCCATCATTGGTAGTGATTTTTCTTTATTGAACTCTCATATCCTATTTTGTTTTCAGTTGAAACACGATATAGATGGTATATGAACAATATACTAGATCGTTTTTTTCAATTGAGAATATTCACGTTAAAATGATTGCACACGTTTCAGGCGTTTCATCATCAGCAACTAAAGATATATTTTGAGTGAGTATGTATGTTATTCTCTATCTATGTTAGCAACATTGATATTTGATATAATATTAGGACGAGTAAAAATTTTAAATTTTGCCGCGTTTCATAAAACTATTTAATGTTTTGCTCATAAAAATCTATATCTGAGGTATATGAAATTGATATTCTTCATCAGTTATCGAGACTTGACATTACAAAGATTTTCACGAGGTGAAATTTCTCCATCAAAATCACATCTTCTTCTTAATAGTATGTCAAATATCGGTATTGCCAATCATGAAGCACCTGAAACATGTACAGCCAGTTTTACGTGAATATTGTTTGTTTCACTATAGTTATTTTCTTAGATTTGCCACCAGAAATATTAGATCTTCCGTTGATTTCTACACTCATATCGTAAAAAGAAGAGAGAACATTGGTTGAGATATTTACAGTTGCCAAAACGCTTTGGACCATCAAAACTAGAGGCCATCCGACCATACATAGAGACATTTCAAATTATAATATACTTTGATATCGAATTTATTAAGAACTCTTAAATATAGCGTCAAATTGTTATAAATCCATTTCTTTTAACGTTC
>WOGO01004853.1:0-12917 GCA_015342085.1 Leptinotarsa defecta | reverse complement strand
TTCATTCAAATTCAGCATAATAGCACAATCAAACCTCTTTTTAATTTAAGATATTGTTGTAAATCATGCCCGAAAGAAAATAACGCCGGCCGCCACTGGTAGCCATAAACCAGGCGTGACGTGGCTAATCGTCAATCGAGAAACAGCGAGAATAATGTTACCGACTTCGACATAAATTCTGAGAAATTTCGGCATTCGATTACGATATTTAAAGGCTAGTCACGAGAATATCGTGACAGTCAAGTGGACGTTTCAGTGTGGTACGCGAAGTGATCTAGTAAGGCGATAGACATTATAATAATAGTTGAAATTTTTAGTTTAAGTATTTGTTGTATTTGAAGTGAAATAAAGTTATATTTGATTATTCAGTGTAGTCAATTATTAGTGAACCCATGGGGGAAAACGTAACATTATGATTCAAGGTGTCCCAAACCTTCGCAGTTTAGAAACGCATTTTCTTCGACGTTCATTTCATCTTCTTCAAATCAGACATTGTTATTGTCAGAACTTGACACACTACATTTTCAACTTAGCTTCTTCAGAATCACTTTGTAAAACTCAGCGCTTCACTTTATTTCTTTGGGTTCTTTTCTACTTTCAGTTGCTCCTTTGGCCGTTGCTATCTGCGTCTTTCTTCTGGAGTATCGGTGTCTTTGATGCTTTCTCCTAACTTTTTTGTTTTTTTGTTGGTTCTAGGTTTGTCTTTCAATGGTGCTCTGAATTGTTTCGGTGATACAAAATTACTATTGCAAATGGATGGTCCAGCAAAAGTATCATCGTGTGACATATTAACTGCGCCAATATTAGACTGGATTGGAACCAGTCTGGGGAGAAATCATCACTGGAGAAAATATCCTTATAAGAAAGGCATATTCCGGTTTTCTGAAAGGCTTTAGTTATATTGGAAATGGTTATTGATTTAGTAAAAGCTATTTTAATCATATTTTAATAATATCTTCAACATCGTATGTGGTACCTAGATATCCTGGATGACACATCAACGAGAATTCATAGCATTGCGGTAATAAATCTTAGGCGGACTGAAAACTCCCACATCCAAGGGCTGCATCGTTGCTCAAATATGAAGATGAAGTGTGAGGACAGTAACCCCAGATTTTCTGCCAAGTCAAGTGCCTCTATACTTTATATTGTATATCTCAATCTTATATCATAGTCAGATTCCAGAACGCTGTAAACATTTTCAGAACTTCCTTCCATTTTATGCATGAAATACAATGTTCAAATTTGATGATTCTTTTTTTTTTCAAATAATTCCACTCATTTGAATATCCATCAATCTCAGTCACTTTTTCATTTTCTGCTGAGTATAAAGTTTTAACAATTTCAACAATTCACAATTCCAAAACGAATAAATTTGTTGTACGTGACTTGGTAAATGAGTAATTCTAAGAGGTGATCAGAAAAAATGACATTTTCAATATTTTCTTGAGCAATAAATAATCGACCGATATGAAACCCCATTTATTCATAACCAATAATGGTAACATTCAAATACAATAGAGATATCAATTAAAAATTATACACGATCCTCAAAAAATCAACATATCTTCTAAAACATGTATAAAATATATATAAATTTCATCTCATGGAAATAATTCATTATCAAACACAATATAACATTAGACTGAATATTTCGAAAATTGGCACATTCAAAACAAAATTAATTTATTTAAGTCTTTGTGTAACGTTTGCTAAAGCCACTGCGAATGCTTGAAGGGCCGAAAATGGATACTGAAAATCTAGAGTATAGGCATTTCCATCAATTCGACCAAACTGCATCACCTGAAAAAAAATGATATGAACTATGAGAGGCGAACGAACTTCATATTTATAATACAAAAAGATTAGCAGACAATTCAAATGAAATTTGATGTGCATGGAACAGATTTGGTTTCAGTTCAACTAGTCTCTCAACCACAGAATATCAACCACACGAAATATAATATTCTTTGATTACAATAGACAAAAAGAAAGCACTGCAATAAACCATTCAATGGATCCCTTCCTGTCTGATCTGTTTATGAGTAGCACATTTGAATTGATACAAAAGGATTTGTTTTTATTGAAAACACTTCTCCCACACCAGAATGAACTATATTTCGACGCGTGTTTCGCTAACCAAAGTAGCATTATCAGGAAATAGTTCTGGTGTAGAAAAAGCGTTCTAAATATATTCACTTTAGATAAGAGGTTTCAAATTGTATCTATCAAAAATGAGTTTCAAAAGTTTTGTTTTTTTTTTGTTTTTCTGTATATTATAGACAGTATATTTATTGCTCAACCTATTTATTGATTCAGGTCAATTTCAAATTAAAATAATTTTTTTTCGCGAAGTAATGTTGACATAATTTTCAAATTTTGGGTACCATTTTGTCAGCTCTTTCGAATATTTTGACCCTCGATATTTTTTATTTGAAATCTCCAAACACTTTTTTTGACCTCATCTATCATATTATTGATATTTTCGACACATTCAATCAATCACAATTCCTCAGACCGTTGGTTGAATATACATTGGGCTCCAATAATCAGCCCAAACATCATAACAGAGTGTTTTGGATAGATTTTAGATTATTATCATTATAATAATTATATTGGAAAGCTACATATCATCATACTGGAACGATAAAAATTTCAGGAATCAGATTTAAGTTTTTTGTGATAGTTTTGGAAGTGTTATTCCATCAATGAAAACTATAATTTTCATTCGACAAAACATCAGTATTAGAAAATTCTACAAACCTGCTTGCCTCGAAATTCGATTTGAAAATTTTTTGCCGATTCTTGAGTTACTCTCCCACCAAAATCTAGCTGGTACACCTGATTATTTTCATTCCACATTGGTGCTTTATTGTGCATAACAAACTCTCTTCTCTGTTGAATCACTGAATTATTACAGCTGCTCCCATTTGGCTCTATTTTGCCTCTTTTGAGCTGAAAATAAAGAGTATATACTCGTATTTCTAGAAAAAAACTTCATCTTTAAACAAAAAATCTGGAAAAATATCGAAAGAAAGAAGGGATTTATCAAGTTCAATA
The DNA here is from genome assembly GCA_015342085.1 of Leptinotarsa defecta. Lineage (NCBI taxonomy): Eukaryota > Metazoa > Arthropoda > Insecta > Coleoptera > Chrysomelidae > Leptinotarsa > Leptinotarsa defecta. Next base: position 9,857 of record WOGO01004853.1, on the reverse strand, counting down.
AACTCTTCACAAATAGAAGTTACTTTCGGATATAAAATGGAAGAAAAATTCCCTTCGAAACAACTACTCCCACAAGAACATTTAGTTACACGAAATTGACCTATAGAATATACATATAGGTAACTTACTTTCTGTCTTAGTTGTGATTTCTGGAAAGTTTCCAAATCTCTATAATTCATGCCATTGAAAATTTCATCTCCTGATGCATTAACTTCATCATCAGAACTTTCCTGGTTTTTGTTCTTCTTGTTTCTTCTACCCAATAATGGTGAATTCAATAATCTTCTCCTTATAGGAGATGCAGACTGTGGCCTCATTCCTGAAACATAATTATTCAATGAAAATTCATAATAAAATTTCTCGCAAATTAGATCCAGAAGTGAAACAAAATCATAATTGCGCGTTATTGTCAACCATTACTTTCATAATTGGATAAAACAAAATCTGGACCATCGCCGAAATGAACTTGTAATGCCAAACGTTTCTGTTACTAAACATCTTCAGTGATGAAGATGGTACTATGAGATTATTTTGGCCACGCTCTAATAGCCCGGATTTTGTTATATCTAATCGTGACGCTGGCCGTGAAAGCCTAGGTTCTTATACTGCTTCCAGACTTTCAACAATTGCCTTATGAACATTCAGTTAAACCCGGCCTTAGTATCGATCATATTTTCTCGTCTAGAACTTTCTTTGGAATTCCAAGCAATTTTCACAATTGTTTTGGAGGTACTATACATGTGAAAATCGAAAGATTTTGAAACCGAAAAGTTCTGTGAAAGACTAAGAATATTGAAAAAAGTACGTTTCATGAATGGTCTCCCATCTAAATTTTGAGTCCTCAATGCAGGGTCTTTTTAATAATTATAACAAAAGTCGTAGAAGTTCAGGTACTATATTGCAAAATTTTCGGAGTTTTATAGCATGCTTTATAGCACGCACGGCACCCTAACCTGCAATTCTAGCGTGCTTGTGATTTTTATTGAAAAACATTTTTTTTATTATTTGGAATGCAAATTATGTGTCAAAACAGGGCATTCGTCGAGTCCGACAGCAGAAACATGATACTTCAGAACAGTAACATTATTGCACAATATTCATCTTTTATCCAAAACGAATACTGTTTCCCAACACCATAATTGCAATACGCTTCTCGACATGCATTACACCGACTAAGTAATCTCAATCTAAATTCGCCAACTTGGTTCGTGAAACGCGCATCGAGGTGAGTAGTGCAGTTCTGGTATTGAGAAACAGTGCTCATTCGTTATATTAGAAAAAAACAACAACCTTTTAATTGACCAAATGAATTTTTTAGACTTGCCAGAAATGTGAAAAAGTGGAATGTCTTCTCAAGGGTATAGATATAATTATTAAAAAAGTGAATTGTGTTTCTTCAATAGAACAAGCACCAAAAGAAAACGTAATGTAATCAGCATACTCTTATAATCAAACCAAAATTCACGCAATCCCTAATGGAAACAAGGATGGATTTGAATAAAATATAAATGTAGAGGATTTAAAAATAAATGTTAATAAAATTGGAACAACAAAGAATGATGGATTGAAAATTATATGTAGCAATGAAGAACACTGTTCAAAACTAGACAATGAAATCGACAAGAGATTAGAAAATAAATATAAAACTGATTTTTAAAAACTCATAAACCAGAAAATTGAGACAGTTGAAATGCTACTAGAAAAAAAGATCAATGAAGTAGAACTCAAAAATTTAATTGAAAAACCAAATTCAATTGTAGGTGAGGTTGATATTTTTAGAATTCACCATATAATATATTTGGAAGGTCGAAAACATTTACCGTAGTCGCAGAGGTAAACGGATATTTTTGAAAAAATATTTGCAGAACAACAGGAAGTTGTTTGTTGCTTGGCAAAATTGTATGGTTTTTGAAAACAATTGTATTACTCAGCGTTTCAAGTGTTCCAGATTCAATCATACAACCAATAAATGCAGAAAAAATCTCATATGCCCGCACTGTGGAGGAAGTCATTCTGAGAATGCAACAAAAAAAGGAGTGAAATGTATGAATTGTGAATATTCACATTTAAAATATAATACACATTAAGAAACGGGACATACAGCCTGAGTTGTACTTAAATATTATGAGAACCATTTATACTCTCTAATTGATTTCAACTTCATGAAATATCTTCAATTTCCGAATTTCATTATGTTGACGTAAAACATCTCAAAATTCTTTATCTAAATTCAAGATCGATCAAATATAGAATCAATGACTAGGAAATCATAATCAATAAATTGAAAGTAGACATACTTATCATATCAGAAACTTGACTGACCAAAGAGAAAGAAGAGTACTACAATTTTGAAGGATTTTCGTCAGTATTCTCAAGTGGAAAGCGACGATGTGGTGGTGTAGGCATTTTCATAAAGAAAAAATTTGAATATCAGATTAAAAAAAAGGAAAAGATCTACTGATATTCGTTGTTTGAAAATCAAGTCACTGAACTGTATTTTGTGTGGTATTCAAAATTACCAAAGCCTATAAGTAAAAGTGAGAAGTGACGAACCACTAGGCCACCATGTGCTGGTTTCATTACTCATTTCAAATCAAAACCAAGTACTTCTCTCAATCACCAGAGCTGCAATACTCTTCTCGACACGCGTTTCACTACTCGAATTGGCGTCTTCAGCCGATGGAGAAAACTAATGTTATTTATAGAGTGAATTTGTCAAGTTGAGCAAGATTCATGCTGAAACACCGCTCTCTGAATTGAAGAAACACTTCGCAGAAAACAGGATACCGATGAAATAAATGACTGAGTAGTTCAAAGTGAAGTAATCAGGATAGTCTAACTATGCTCGATTGAAACTCTGATAACTATCGCTAGATTCAGAAACCTAACATATAGCATACCTCTAGATAAATGTAAATATAATATTGGAACTACCAAAACAAGTGATTCTTACCTTTCTTGCTAGGTGCGGGAGAGGCAGGAGAACTTCTTGGTAATTTTGGAGAAGAACAAGGAGTTGACTTATTATCATCCTCTCTAAGTCTTGTGATGAGTTTTTCCAAATTTGCCAATGCTTGAGTATGAATGGCAACACCATTTTTCTCAGCGTTACTCTCGTTCTGCTGATTGGCATTCATTTTTTTCTGATTATTTCTGCTTCTTCCTTTATCATTGGCAGTGTTGTCGGGTTTTTTTCTCCTCAATAATGGAGAGGAGAAGAATTCTCTTCTAGTTTTCCTCTTGCTGTTCTTATTATTTTCTTCTTGTATCGTCGGTGAATTATTTTGAGAAACAGAGTTTTCGATTGTTTCTATTTCTGGAATGACTCTTTCTGTTCTTCTGAACGCATTAGCATTGGTATCGCTATTTGGGAAAATGTCACTAGAATCCAGACTCTTAGATTTCCCATAACTTTTCAGTTTAGGATTTATATCGCCATTTTTTGGAAGATGCTCTAATTGTTTTGAAGAGGATCGAGTTTGCCTTCGCGACTTAGCTTTCTTGTCTACCAATACTAAACGTTTCGGAATGTCTTTACGCAGCATCAGTAATGAAGCATCGCTCGGAACGAGTTGAGCTTCCATATTGTCTAAAAAACCTGTAAAAAAAATTAATTATATAAAATTCATCACAACTGAGACAACGAAAATTGCACAATATTATAATGTAACTCATAGTTTCATCAGTTAGGATATTAATAACTTCACAACATAGAATCTAGTGAACACGTTTTAATATTCAGAACTCTTCATGATTTTCTATTTGCAGAAATGATTCTCTCAATCAATACACCACGTTGAGATGATGCACGAAGTTCTTTCCACCTATTTATTTGCGTCAATTTGAGTTTTATTATGATTTCATGGGTTTAAAGGCCACCATTACTATTCATGACAATTTTTTACAGACCAAAGCTTTTCATAAAAGTTAGAAAATGTTTTCAAACACTTTCGTTTTTATTTATAAGGAACACAAGCATTATAGGAAAATTCTTAAGGCACACTCAGATGGTGCCTGTGCGAAAGTAGCGATTCACATTGGATTTGAATTACCAAATTCATTTGCAAAAACGTTCTCAGGAAGTTAATTCCACATAAACGCAGTTCTCCAGCTGAAATAGTTCTCAAAAAGTTAAGTTCGAGGTGTACTGGGTCGAACCTCAAAACGATGGGCAGCCACAGTCCGTCGCATATTTCTGATATGTGCCTCTCTTGGTGGAATCAAATGGGTCAAGTCATTTGAACACTTTCCGTAAAAATATCTATAGAAGACAGACAAATCTCCAACCCTTGCACGTGATGTTTGCGCCTCCAATCAGGTGAATGGCTCTTTTCTGGATGGAATCCAGCAACTTCAGGGTATGTTTAGGGGCAGAGCTCCATACATGAGAACAATACTCCAAAGGTCTGATCTGAGCTGTATAAACCATCAAAAGTTGCTCAGGTGTATACAGTTTTCTGGTTCGGAACAGTGTTCCAAGCTTTTGAGAAGAGGCCTTTGCAATTCCAGTGATATGATTGTGCCAAGACATTTTGGTGTCCATTTTAACCCCCAAAAGATTTATCGAAGCAGAAAGCGGAAAGCTGTCAATTCCTTGGCATCACTATTTCGGATATTTCGAATCGCATAATTTTCAGATACCTAATTGACACTAAAACCGTCATCACAATAGCATCCATTTTTCTGTGGTTTTGTTCATAGTCTAAGATCCCAGTAAAAAATAATCTTCCCCGAGCTGGTTAATGGATGAAAAGTATTTCATATCAAATTAAATATGTTAATGGATATATTGCAGGTGGGTTGACTAAAAAATTTCAGTCCAGAATATGATCATTTACAATTTTTTTTAAACATTTCACAGGTTTGGTTGATAGACAAACTCCATACCAATCGAAAGTATGAAACCTGTAGGATACGCAAACGTTAGGTTGACGAACTTTTTACCATCACAACTCTTGGATAGGCAGATATAAACAGGTAAATCGATACTAGTAACTTGCACAGGTCTGATTAGACATAAAGTCAAGTGAAACTAAATATTGTTTCATGGAATAGGGTTGTATGCGAAAAATCAGTGCGACGAGAGGTCCCAGCATTGTAGCTTCGTGTAGATCGTTCATTGAGTGAAAGAGAGTGCGCATGCTATATTTGTCCGTGAAAATGAAAAGGATAGTGATAGATTCGTGAATGGTGTGCATCAGTTTAGAGTTGCTCGTCGCTATAGTAAAAATGAAAAAACGTGATACTATTTATTGTTGTTAAAATGGCCAAGAAGTATTTTTTGTGTAATTCGGATGATATCTATTTGATGTTTGTGATGAAACTTCTGAAAACTGTTCGTTAAAGTTAGCTTTTTGTAAAATAAAAAACTTTGAATACGATGTGCGTCACTTGTTTGTAGGTCATCACACCACTTGTTATAAAAAGTATGAAAAATTCAATAATTTTTATGCTAAGAATACCGTAAGTACATAATGATTGAATTTTAAAAATTTTCTTAGCTGATACATCTATATATTTTTCATGATGAAATAATTGTTTGTAAAATTCCCCTATGATTTTTTTAATTTTCGACATACATAAATTTTTTTCAATTAACTTGAAAAACCTATTGATGAAATAAACAAGAAAATGATCTGATTTTTTTTTTGTTACATAATTAATGAAGATTTTTTCATTCAACTATTCAAATCAAAAAGTTTATAATTTTATCGAACAGTTTTTGAAAGTTTCATCATTAAAATCAATTACGCCATCATTCGAATCAAACAAAAAATACTTTTTGGCCATTTTCAACAACAATAAACAGTTGCACGTTTTTTCATTTCTTACTTTAGCGATGAGCTACTCCAAAATGATGCACACCATTTACGAGTCCATCACTATCCTTTTCATTTTCACGGACAAATAGCATGCACACTATCTTTCAGTCAATGGACGAACTACACAAATATGCAATGCTATGTCCTCTTCTATCGTACGGAATGGTTCGCTGGGACCTCTCTGTTGGACGTATTCACTTGTAGCAATATTTTACTTTTAAAAACTCAGCAACCTGAATTTAGGATTGATTTTTCACATACAACCCTATACCACCGTGTTTGTAATGAAATAATATGTATTTTAACTAATCTTTAATTCATTAAACAGACCAGTGCAAGTTACTAGTATCGATTTACTTGTTTATACATGTCTACCCAAGAGTTATAACGGGAGAAAATTAGTCAACCTAACGTTTGCATATTATATCGGCTTCAGACTTTCGATTGGGATGGACTTTGTCTATCAACCAAACCAGTGAAATTTTAAAAAACAATTAATTATTAATTGATCATATTTTGGAGTAAAATGTTTTAGTCAACCTATTCGAAATATATTTACATATAAACTACATATTTACATACATATAAACTACTTTTCATCCTTTAATCAGCTTCGTGAAAATCGTTTTATACTGGGATCCCATACTAGCAAGTAATGCAAAAAAGTAACATTCTTGTAGGAATCATCAAGCGGGCTGTCAGTCGAAAACTTTCTATAAAGTAGGTACCTATGAAAGATTCCCTACCCTTCATTCGATATTCCAGATTCCAAAGAATAACCAAATGATGAAATCTTCTGCCGTGTACAACTTTCTAGTTCTAAATACTGTTTCAAGTTTCTGATGAGCTATCTGTAACAATTCAACATATCAGGCATATTATACACGGCGTTTATCAAACACCCTGTATACTATTATTCCTTAGACTATTCTAAGGATATTTTATCCTGTGATGATTTCTGCTAGGGCGCTTTGTTTTGAAGATACGGGGTGAAAAACAATTGACAATAACAATTTTGGTAATTTTAAAATTATTAACGTAGCCGAAATAAAAGTTTAGCGTACAATTCCCTTGGTACCTATCAACAACATTCCGATTACTACAAATAGCTACAGACATTCAATTTGCTGGGTGTAACGCAATCGGAAACAATCCTGGTGTTTTAGTTCGGGAGTCGATGAGAAGAAGATTTAATTTTTGCATCTGAGCGGGTGGTAGTCAATTTGAGCAGTTCTTGTAGATTAATAAACATCACATGTAATTTTTGGCAATAAATTTTTATTGTCGAAATTTTTTTTCGCATGTATTTTCGAAACAAAGCGCCCTATCAAAAATCATCAGAGGACAAAATATCCTTAGAATAGTCCGAGAAATAGTCCCTTGAATTTTTGCTGTATATTTAATACACACCCTGTATAACCAAATATCGAAACGTCGAATTCTGCTACATTTACTTTCCTAGAGACAACTGATGCTTGAATTCTCTTCGCAAAGTATTATATTTGGTTATTATTCAATGATGCTGTGCTGAACAACTTGTTGTTGAAAGTACTAGGTACTCAAATGTTAATTCTACACGTATTAACTATGTACTATCTAATGAAAATAACATTTGTGAACGTAGAATTTACACAGGTATTCTATAATTCGTATGAACATTCAACATTTTGATCATCCAGAAGATCATATTTTTTTATATAAGTTTCGTTTATCCTAATCTTAGTCCATTTTCAAGATATATATAATGATTTCATTTTTTTATTCGTCTGGTATTTTATCATAAAGATGGGATATGATGTATTGATACTTTTTTTGAGCAATTTTTTTATCAATTTCATGTTCTGCAGTTATTTTCATTTAATATCGAGTGGCATGTGTATTCAGATAAAGAAATTTTTTGTCAGCGAGTATGTTCATTGCTAGCTCGCAATCGACCATATGAACGAAAAAAAAAATGTGCTGTCAGCAGTAAAACATTGTATTGGATATCTAGTCAATAAACTACATATGTACGATAGAAAAGGAGTGAGAAATATAGATTTCTTAAAAAACTAATGTTGATACATTCAAGAGAAAATCATCAATGGCTACTTATAATGAAGAATTTTCGAGGAATCTGGTGAGCAATGACCATAACCAGAATTATCACATAAGTACTTTGTATTAACTATGAAAATTCGATGTTCCATTTGGTTCCATACTAACCTACACTACAACTTCGAACCATCGATTCGATCATGAAGGTCGTTGGTGGAGGAAGTCTTCGAGATGTGGATACTCCTGAAGTAGAAGGATCTTCCCCGATGAAGCTCAATTCTTTAGCTTCATTAGAAACCGATTTCGTTTTGTTAATTTCTACCAAACTTTCTTCCACTTTCTTGTTGCAGATTGATCTGGAGTGGTCACTATTGACCATGTTGGGAGTTGAATTTTCTTTTGAGTCAACTATATTAGACTTGACTTGTAAATTGGTTCCAGTATGGTAGTCACAGGCAGAATAGGAGACCAATGTAGAAGCCGGTGGTCGGTCAAAAATTATATCACTTGGAGCGACAGCATTCTTAGGTGATTGTAGCGAAGGTACAGATACCTGGAAAATGAAATGATGCATTGTAAATGTATCCGGGCTAGTGTGTAGTGATCGAATGAAACACGTACCTGGTACGTCAGGTTCCGTTCGACCTACTATCGCTAATTTTGTTTTCTTTATTCGTGACTTCGGCCGTGAAGCCCATGTTCTCCAATTGTGGGAACACATACAGTGTCATCCCCAAAGATTGCACCATATGGGAAATTTATTTATGGGTTTTTCGATAAAAAGTTATTCTTGATAAAAGTTTGTGCATTTCCTAAAACTAAACATGCATCAGTAAAATACACGTAAAAAACATACGTAATATACGAGGAGCCTTCAAAAATTTGATTTTAAGACGGGAGTAAAGTCCTCTTATTTTGGAAAATCTCCGGAAATGTTATTTGAAAATGTTGTTCAGCATCAAAAAATACATCTATATTTGAAGTCATGGCCATCTAAGTGGAATTTAATTTTTTACCCATTTTTTAAAATCGGGACTACGAAAAAAAAATTTGCTAAAACAATAAATAGACATCATCCTGTATACGACGGTTTATTTAAAGAGCCTGTATTACGAATTTCACAACTATGGTGTTAACCACGGTCAATTTTTTTGAAGAGTAAAATAATTTTCCAAGTTTTTGGTGCAGTTATTTTTATTTGTTTTTAACATCGAACATTACACAAAATTATACAGTATGGTAACGAGAACTTGATATTCAATAATATCAAATCACATATATTAAAAAATAAGTATCCCGAGTTAGCAGATGTCTATAGTGAATAAAAAAACGTCATTTTCTGCTTTTAGGGCGGAAAAAAAAGTATATTATCAAAACAATATCACTAATTCTGACAATCCTGGTAAAACTGCCTGGAAAGTAATATCTGAATAGAATAGTAGACATAAAAATGAACAAAAAAATATCACAATTTGTCACAATCATGCCAGAGTGGAAGATCCGAACATTGTATCGAACCTTTTCAAAAAATTTTTCATGCTCCACTGGAACTCAGAAATAAACTCTCTGTTCCTAATATAACTAACGTAATGCATGAAATTCAAACTCATACTTTTTTCTTGAGGCCGTACTTGCCGAATGAATTGTAAGTTTTATTGAGGAACAAGCTCAAAAATAAATCTTCGTCAGGGCCGTCAGGGTCAGTCAGGCTTCGTCAGTTCGAACGAACGATTTTAACGTTCTACTAGACAGCATTGATTCCTTACGGCATTTTCTGTGACCTGAGTCGAGCTTTCGACTGTGTTGATCATGATATTCTCATATCGACGTTATACAATTATGGTATTAGAGGTGTTTGTTCCAGTTAGATTGAGTCTTTCATTAAATACCGTTCACAGTTTGTCAGTTTGAAATATTTCAGTAACAACTCGCTTCAGGACATCAAATCTTCTGAGGTTCGATTTGATATGAGTGTCCCGCAGGGCTATGTCTTAGGCC
>WOGO01004852.1:0-12918 GCA_015342085.1 Leptinotarsa defecta | reverse complement strand
CTTCGCCTTTTGCTTTGGGCCAAATTCATATCATATGTGTATTTTTTTTTGTTCTATGTATGTAAGCAATAAAGTCGTTTATTATTATTATTATTATGAAAATGAAAGATGAATACAGACGTACTATCTGATCATTCAAAATTATTTAAAATCATCGGCAGACAACCGTTTCAGCCTGTTGGGTGTTTCTAATTATATCTCGCTTGCTGTGATTTTGATGAAGTATTCGTTTTGGTTTTCCGAAATTTGTCTTCAGTCGAGGATCAATCACCTGGTATGTACTGACGACGCCTGTAACAGCTATCTGTCGGTGTCCCTTAAATTGGAATTGAATACGAGAAAGATACGATATAATCATCTAGTATTCAGAATTGTCCCACATAACATTGTCCAATTTTTTCAATGCTTTTCTTTGTTCGTTTTCTTGGAGTTAGTAAGTGTTTCATATCTATATGTTCATGAAAAAATATCATGTAATTACTATTTTATTTGTCCTGGCGAAGGTAATACATTTGCCGAAAGCTTGATAGATAACGGAGTTTTCTTTGTAACAGCCTTGCTAATCTGATTTCGCCCCCACGAAAAAACTGTTCTAATAGATTAAGCTTTATCAGATTCTAATCTACTTCTTCAATCGAGCGTGAAATAATGTCTACGGATCTGCTCCACTGTATTTTCAGCAATACGTCTGCGATATAGTATCCAAATACGCGAAATACATTTCAGACCAAAATGAACATTTTATTGGTTGCCATTTCTCGGTTCTTCGATGAGATTTATTATTGTGCGGAACAGTTATTGTATCTGGAATTTCATTATAACTTCGGTCAGTGGCGTACAAATTGGTTTTGCTGTCTATCACAATTCGATTAAACGTTTGTGCAATTATTAGAGAACGATGATTCCGGGTATATGAGTGAAACAATTCCACTGTAGTGGATGGGTTGTGAAATGAACAATTTTGTTCATGAAATGGAATTTTCCATGAGCATCACAGGTGTAAAAAGTTGCCCAAAAATCAAAATTTTTGGTGATATATGCACATGGAGCCAAATAAATACTTCTATTCTCAGAGTATATGATTAGATAGGATGCACATTATGTTAATTTGATAACACGTATGACCACCAAGAAGGCACACAGGAGGTAAAGTTCAAGTAAACGATATAGTGCAACCTACTTTACAACAGCTCCCCTTTAATAAAAAAATATATTTCGTTGTTCAATAATCATTTCTATTATATAAGAAGCACAATAACTATATAATATACATTTTTTAAAAATAATATATAGGGGGGAAGTCTCAGTATGGCGTGTCCATGCTTTTCAGCAATACTCTCAAGGGCATACACTTTTTGAAATGTTTTTGTCTGTAAAACTTCAAGTAGTTTGTTTTGGTATAGTAATCTTCAAAATACAAAAACTTTGTATTTCATCTTTCTTCGAATTTTTATTCGGGACTTTGATGAGCTGTCGCGAATGATAGAAAGCGTTGCCAAGAACTATTACACTATTCGCATCCAAATTTGAGATCAACGTGTTTTCAAACCATTTCTCTGAAATATTAGCTTTCATGTTCTTATGATAGTCAAAATTGCAGTCCTCAATTTTTTTCCACATAATTTGAAAGAATTCGGAACCCATCCTTAACTTCCTCCGCAATGTCGCGATCCTTTGTTTGTCCACCCTTTCGTAAATGTGCCGTGAGTGTCATACCAAGTTTCGTTTAAATAGAAAATTTGCCAGTGTTCTTGTCTATATTTAATTATTTGTTCTAAGTATTTGTTACGCAATTTCACTATTCTTGATTTCAGTTGTAGGAATCTCATTGCTTTTGTAACAGTCGTATATTGTTTTTTTCAATGGTTTTATTAGATTTACATCTGAAGGTTTTGGTAATCCTGTATCACATCGTGTCTTGCGTTTATAAGGTTTATTTTTGACTATTTTACGTACAATTGAGAAAGAAATTCCGGTCAAATCTGATGTTGCTTTCGAAACGAAACTTGAGATGTTGATCCTTAAATACATTAAAACATACTCTTTGTGTTTCAATATTCAAATGCATCCGAATCTTTATTCACTGATATCTCTTTTTCGCATTGTTCACCATCTCTAATGGAATCACTACACTGGAAAAGTCTGCGCTGTTATCACACTCATTATTACTATTAGTACTTGTACAAGGACGCCACATTTTAAACATATAACAAAAATTAGTTATAGTTAATTGTAGTAATTATAACTGCACCAATATCGAATTTCAACAATCAAATCGCGATCGATTCCTGATCTGAACACGGCGGCGATAACAAACTCCGCATTCCCCGATTTGTATTCGTCACCGTAACATGACTTCAAATTTTATGACTTTCAGTCAATCATGAAACTCGGTTAGTAAAAATTATCCAATACGAACCGCCAATTGTACAGTCCACGTGGACTACTTCGCAGCCGGTTCATTTCTATGTATTGGTTTTTTTGGCCTTTGAGAGTGCCGCCACCTTTAAATGTGCCCAATGTCATTTACTACGACTATATATAAGCTTTGGCATTGATAACACACAATCAGTAGACATAGATATTCCACTGCAGTTTCAAAAATAAATATGACTAAAACAATTCGAGCTAGATATATCCAATAATTTCGGAGAAATAAGTCTCATCACTACCTCAACACTATAAGGTTATTTCAAAAGTTTTGTTCATTTTCAATAAATATTTATTCTTCTGTGTCGTGGTACATACTGGTTACTTGTCAGTAAATAGTCGTAATCATAAATTTTGCCTACAAATTGAAAAAATCAATTGAAAGAAGCAAATATTATTCATACTTTCTCTTGTTACGATATTTTCTCAATCACGGGTATGTGCTTCACATTCGAGACGGAATCCGCGGAGATTTTGCGAGGGGGTTAAATAAATATCGGCTGTATGAATGGACAATATTTTTATCGTATTATACGGATAAATCATACAAAGTGCTTTATGTAATATTGGCGTTATTTATGGTCATGTCTGGTGTATGGTATATACCCAATATTGTGAAACATTAAATTTGGATCGGTATCTGCTGTACGGTTGTTGGAAAAAGCATCTTCGATGTACTAGGAGACTCGACACTCAGAGGTAAACATTTTTCATAACCGTGTTACCCTTACAATTCAATTCATTTTCGATCACTGCTCAATCTTCATTATAATTGCTTTTTAGGGTTTTTTTATGCTATATCGCTGCTCGTTGGCAAGCAGTAAAGGTGGAAAATTTTCTCTGGATCTTCATATGAAACACATTGTGGCTTATACAAGTGAATATCGAACTGAGCTGTTAGTTGACAGGGAAAATTGATCCGATGAATGCATTCAAGAACAAGGATCATGGATGAGTACCTCGTAAAGAAGTATTCTTTTTTTAATCATTAATTCTTTTACTTATTTTCATTACAAAAGCAAGAGTAATATTTATAATAGTAATAGTTATGATACTGCTGTTTCGATGTCAATAAGGCCAATGTCTCTTAACTTCTAGTAAAGTGATAGGTATATTCTCTATAACTTTTTTGTACTCTTGCCAGAGCCCTCAATTATATAAAATAAAAACTGTGTAAGTTGTATATATCGCTTTGATATAGTAATATATATTCAATAATTTTCAACAATTCATTTTTGTTGGGCAGGGGATTGATGAGTAGTTCAGTCCACCTGGCGACCAAATTATCTAATCAAAATTGTAAAAAGTGTGTTGAAATCTTTAGTAACCCACGGCCCTAACAGAGCAGGCACATTACCTGCCATACTTAACCCCCCTTCAAAACCTGGAAAATAACTTGCATACTGGTTGGACGTGATACTTTAGTGGTCGATGTTTCGGAAAAAATTCTTTTTCCGTTTTCAAGATTTGACACCTTTGGACTTTTTTTATGAGGCTATTTGAAGCAAAAGTTGTACGAAACTGAACCTGCTTCAATATTAGATATACGGCAGAGAATAATAAATATTTGTAGAGATATTGATGTTACTGTGTTCGAAAATGTTCGGCGTGAAATATCCGATAGGTTGTTCATATGTCAAGAAGTTCAAGGCAACCATTTCGAGCATTTTCTGAACTGACCTCAAGCGTATTACCTCATATTATTAAACGTTCCGCCATTCTGTAGTAGTTGAAGATATTGACATTATATTCCAGGGTTGTGAAGCATTTGTCAGGAGCTTCAAAAAAATGTGTCACAAGACCCTCGTTTCCATTTTAATTTTTTTCCCAGATGGCCTCCAGTCGCCATCTTGAAAGTTTCATCTGTCAATTTCACTTTAAAATAAAGTATTCATGCATTAATTTCATTATCCAAAATTTCTTTTTGAGTTGACTCGTTCAAAAAATAAAAGGGGGGCATTAAAGAAATGTACTGTATAACTTTTTCCACAGGAACAAGGTATATTCTGAATACAATCGTTCATTCTTTCAACCGTATATTTGGGTTCAGATCTCGATGTGTTGGTAGTTCTAAAAGTTGTTCTCACACTATACATATAACCGATGCGTCTCAGTTTCTCAGACAAACCGGAAAGGTATGACGTTAATTGTGAGGTATATGTATTATTGTTAGGTTTGCGATGATTGTGGGATATGTATATGTTATATACTGCTTTTGCAAACTTCATTGATAGCTCTTCCCACAAATTGTTCCGGATATGCGTTATGTTGCAAAAGCATTTCAATTAATAGTTAAGTCTTCTTTCATACCATGACCTATTTTGACTACAGTAGATTCTCTATTGATTTAGCCTTGTTTATTTTGCTGTTGTGAAAGGTTATATACACAAAAAAAACGACCAGAGAAACAAAGTATTAATATCACAGTTTTATATGTATTATTTGTGAACTATAAAGGTCACATGAAATTTACAAAAAAGGCAATATTGATGCAACTGAGTAGTCCAAATATCCAGTCACTAATTGAAAATTCCTTAACGAAAATTCGCACTTATATTTCTAGAGCTGCCCCAACATGTTTCTTCAGTTAAAGTAACGTTGAAATAGTCAAATTATTTTATGATTAACTTGAACCCATGAAAGTATATTTAATCAAAATCAACACTTCAAGTTTAGTTTGTAATTTTGATGTTGTATTTTCGAAACCGCTATGAGTGAAATGATAAATTGAACATTTTTACCATCATGGTGTTGACCAACTGACCAAAATTTTATCTAGGAAGCGGGAGATATTCGTAAAACCAATTCGTAAAAAACTCGGAGAATAAAGCGGCATATGCAATTACTCTGGTTTTCATTCGAGTGCACAGTATATAATGGAACGCTGTTGGCAAATAGATTATCGAAAAAATTTGGAAATGAAATTTGAACGTCCATTACGATCCATTGAATCCATCAAATAATTATTATGCCCAAATAATCAACAGCGTTCAGCGGTTTAGCAATTGTTACGCGCTAATGAAGTGATATTCAATACAGACAAACTACGAAATAATGGTATTGATAAATATATACTGAATTACTAGTTATATGGAAACGTAACGGAAAACCACTACCATTAAAACACGACCAGAATTATTTTTTTCGTAACTGCAGATTGCATTACGCCACTTAATTACATTGATTATGTATATCAGGGAGATTAGAAAGCATTGAAAAAAATTTATGACTAGTGAATGATACGTAACATAACCTACAATATCAGTAACGTAAAAAGGCAATTTTTTCCTTCGCTCTGTCGCTCTATTAACTAAAAATAATGTAGATTTCAAAAATTTTAATATTCGGTGACTTCAATGTTCACGATATCGAATGACTCAAATTTTTATATATCAACGACGAGCAAGGTCGCGAAGCTGAGGAGAATATGCTAGTCTTCTGGGTCTATGCCTAACAAGCAATCCAGAACTTTACAGTCATCGTAAGATCTCCGTTGGTATCTTCTGACTACCAACTCATTTCAGTCTTGAATGAATAACCGATACATTTTGAGGAATAATCTAAGTGTCGCAAAATTTGGCATTACAGATCTGCTGAGAGGGGGGATCTTCAAGGCCATATCTGAAATTTCCCCTGGCTAGATGTTTGTTTCAGCTCTAATGGTTTATCAACTTGTGCTTTTGAAGTCAGAGAAGTTATTCTATCATCCATGGATGCATATATATACTAAACAAATTTATAAAACTGATACATTCGAAAAGTTCACGCTTTCTTACAGACAATTTGCTTTGTAAAGCCGGTGTTTTCAACATTCATCAACTCTTTCATTTCAATGTAATCTTAACGTACCACAAGAAGAAAAGTTATCTTTACCGTCACACAATTACAACACCCGAAAAAAAAATCATCGAGTCCTGCGTTACACCTCCATCGATGAGAAGGTTCTCTTTACATCCAGCGACTCCTCTCTTCGACCTTCTCTGCTCATATTATTATTATTATTATATTCCTTTATCTATGAAAAGAACTTCTAACCGAAAACTTTGGTTCAACAAAGATTGTGAGCAAGCTGCCGCCTTCAAAAATCTCGCCTACCGGCAGTGGCGCAAAAATCACAGTACCAAAAACTGAAATAGGTTTGCTATCAGTGATATCAAAAATCATGGAGAAAGTCGTGAACTACCACATCCTTGAATATTTGGAAGGCTTCAACATCTTGAGCGATCATCAATATGACTTTCGGAAACTAAGATCAGCAGGCGACCTTTTATCGTATGTCACCCATATTTGGAATAACGCAATCAAGAAATGGAGAGTCAAAAGCTGTTGCGCCTGATATTTCTGAGGCCTTTGACCATGTGTGGTATGAAGTTTTGCTGGCCAAACTTTGATGCTATGGCTTGTCGGATCATTTCTGAGTATAGCTCTCTAGTTTCCTGAAGGCAAGTGGTCATCGGTAGATATACAAGGTGTAACATAAGTACGTTAAAATATTCAAGTGACGTATTCCTGAGACAATTTCAAGAAAAAATGTCTATATGAACTTGTGTCCGAAAATACTTCGCTTCGGAGGTACGGGGTGTTGAAATTGAATGTTTTTGTTCGCTTTTTGAAAATAACTCTTGCAAAAAATAAGTTATTTGCACGAAATTCGAAACCCGGGGTTTTTTTGACATGGAAAATCATAATTTCGTATTAATTTTTATGTAACATTTAGAGGGCGCTGCGTATGCTGTCATTATTTATTTCAAATTGCCCTAACTTTTTTGACAGTAAACTTTTGGTACTTTTCATGAAAAAACCCACACGAGATATTTACAATTTTCTATATCGATGCCAATTACTTTATAGCCAAATTTGATTTCAATAATTTTTGTCACTCTTCGCTTGCAAATTAGGTTGACAAAATCGACTAGGCTATGGAAGTTTGTTTATAAAAATAGAAGCTCGCTGTCACATTTTTAACTAATAATTGACAAATTCACAGTGATTTTCTGGTACCATGCCCGACTTAAAGAATGCTGAAATGGCTGATATGGTTTTTGCATACGGCTTGGTTGACGGAAATTCAAGCGAGGCCAGACGCATTTATCAGGAAAGGTATCCCTAACGCGTGACTCCTTGTGCAGTGACATTTGCGAAACTATTCCGACGACTTACCGAATCTGGAAGCATTGAAAGTACAAGAAAAATTAGTCATATTCAGCGTGTCCAGGCACTTACGCTACGTGATTTCCAACCACGTATCGAGTTTGCTCAATGGCTTCAAAGAAAAGTCGAACAACATCTGCAAATTTTATCGAAAATCCTCTTCACAGATGAGACTAATTTTTCAAAAAATGGTATCATGAACTTCCATAACAATCACATCTGGGAAGATAACCCACAAGCGATAATGCAAACTCCTTTCCAAGACGGATTATCTTTCAATGTAAGGGTAGGCATAATTGGGGATTATTTAATTGGGCCCTATTTTCTCCCCTTACGTTTGAATGAAGATGCTCACCTACATTTTTTGGAACACGAGCTTCCCCAACTTATGGAAGATGTTCCCATTGGTCTCCGAAATCACTCTTGGTTTATGCACGATGGAACGTAGATGAGGCACTGAGCATTGGCTCCGAGGTCACTGGACCTCAATCCCGTCGATTTCTTTTGGGGTTGAATGGGCAGTTCAATAATGCTCCGTTTAGAAGAAATCTGTACGGGTATACTACGTATGAATTTCAAGGAAAATAAGTGAAATTGCAAAAAACTTATGACAAAAACCTGACAATTTCAACAATCTGTATTTCTAAAACGAATCATTCTTCGTTAAACATTTTATAGGAGTTGTTTATTTTAACGAGATCCACCACAAACTTAGTTTTTGTAATTAATATGCATCGATATGGAAAATTGTAAATATCTCGAAAACGATCACCTTCAGCGTTGTTGAGGAGATGTAATTTTTTCACTTGAGAAAGCTGTGGGAATTAGTTTTTTTCATGAAAACTACCAAAAGTTTACTGTCAAAAAGTTGAGGCAATTTGAAATAAATACTGACAGCGTACGCAGCGCCCTCTAGATGTTAAATGTAAATCAATACGAAATTATGATTTCCCACGTTAAAAAACCCTGTGTACCAAATTTCTTGCAAAAAACTTATTTTTTGCAAGAGTTATTTTCAAAAAGCGAACAAAAAAATTCAATTTGAATACCCCGTTTCTCCGAAACGAAGCATTTTCGGACACAAGTTCATATAGACTTTTTTTCTTAAAAGTGTCTCAGGAATACGTCACTTGAATATTTTAACTTACTTATGTTACACCCTGTATTCAGCCTGATTTATACGACAGAAACAAGAAAAATTGAACGTTTTGGGTGCGCTTCACCCAGATGAGCCATGACGTTCATTTGAACGATGTTTCATTTCACACATAATGGCATCAATCGGTTTTTCAAAGGAATAAAAAATTTCGATGATATCTTACACACACATTATTTTATTTAAATTCAAAGATAGGAAGCGCTCAATGAAAGACCCTACGAAAGGTTGGTTTTTGAGGTTTCTTTATAACAGGAGATGTGCAAATCTGAAGAGATCAGAATTTCTGTTGGAGAATTAAATAACGCTGAAGTGCACTTTATAATTATTGCTCAAAAAGAGTATTACAATAGGATTGACAATCGAAAGATTTTCAATGAAAATGGCTTTATTAGGATAAAAACTGAATTCACTGAACGTGATGAGCAAATTATATTCAATTTCGACCAACAAATCTATCATATCGAAGAATATTTCTAGATTCCTAGCAAAAAAAGAGATTCACAAGTTAAGAATTTTGAGTCTTCTTCCATTTCGACTCGAAAGGTGGGGGTGTATTGAAACTCGACGAGATTCTATGATGATTTTTGTATTTGGATCGTACAGTATTACCTGTGATTGTTTTTGATGAGCGTGAAATGATTTGTCGAATTTGAAAAAACGATTGGCCAGATTGAAAGTTAAAGTTTTCTTCAATTTCAGAAGGTATTGGTCTGTGAAAATAGTTTCATCACATTGGTTTTTTTTCGTTACGTATTTTTCACCAGGTAGGTGTTCTTTTACTAATTTCATAAAAACCTCATTCATATTCAGAGGATTGTCAAAGTTTATTATTCTTCAATTTTATGTGTACATGCATTGATAGGGGTTGGTATGTTTTTTCAGGAGAGATAATTTTTTGGGAAAAAGTTTTTTGACCGTTTGTTTCTCCATCTTCATACATTTCCATATGAAGATGGAGATGAAGAAAGCCAAAAGGTTTATTCCCACAATGATATTCACTTTTCTAGGAGATAATAAAGGGAATTCTTTTTTTTTCAGCGAATTCGTCATATTCCGGTATACAAATCAATAAATTGCAGATTAGTCAATAAAATGGTGTAAACGAAAATCATTATTCCACCACCTCTGTAATCCTACATGATCTTGAAATAAATCATCAATAAAGTATCTATGAACAACTACTTTCTTTTTTAACGAAACATAATAATCAAGAAATGTCAAAATGGATTTTTCCCCGGTACATTGACGAAAAGTGTGACTACAACTTTCTTGGAAAATGTTTGTAAGGGAATCGACAGGGGAAAGTTTGTGGCCGCACTCTTCTTTGATTTATCATAGGCTTTTGGTTATATAGACTACAATATACTGGTCAATGAACTAAGGGCAATTAGAATTCGAGAAAAATTTTTATCTTGGATTATATCTTACATGAAATTTCGAAAGATGTATGTAATATGGGATAATGTGAACTCAAATACTCATGGAGTTTTATCGCAACGCCAAACCGTTATTTTGAACACCTTGACACGTTGGTTCGATCACCAAGTGTTCATCTTCAAAAGGAAGATTATTACTCATCACTTGGAAATTGGAGTTCCACAAGGCTCAGTCCTGGGACCAATACTATTTTCTATATACATAAAAGTCTTGCCGCAACATATCGGCACTACATCGATAGCTCTTTTTGTCGAAAATACTTCTATTTCTGAAGAAGTCAAGAGTCCTCTGGAACTTTAGGACAAATTGAATATAATAAGTCGAAATTTCTCGAAGTGGTGTCAAAGGAATAGACTTATGGTCAATGGATAAAACACAGTATTGGTTCAGTTTTTTCCAAGAAATTATGTGGAACATCACACACACATTTCTATAAATAACATGAAGATACACCCTTCAGAATCCACAAAGTGTCTAGGAGTTAACATCGATCATACATTGGACTGGCAATTTTGAGTCGACTACGTGAGTAAACGACTCAATAGCAGTTTCTATGCCTTAATGCAACTGAAAAAAATACTAAGCGAAGGACACCTGTTAAATGTTCACTATGCTCTTGTGAACTCTGTTCTATCTTATAATGTGGTTCTATGGAGAGATGCAACAAACATCACCAGGGTCTTTATTTCTCAAAAACGAATAATTCGTATGCTTTACAATCTACGTCATATTGATTCATATAACTGTTTTTAAGCGGAAAAAGATAGTAACAGTATTTACTCTCTATATTTATTTCTGTCTGCTCTTTGTGCGGACTTGAAATAGAAATTAACTCCCAATGTCATAATTACGCAACAAGGAACGGGAATTTAATCAAACTACAACAATATCTTTCAAAATTATCCGGAAAGACGCCATCTCTAGCATCTCTATCCTCCTTTCAACATAAAAAGTGTAGCATAAATTTCAGTATTCAAACGGGGAATCAGAGACTATCTCGTAGACTCTTATGTGTATGTATGAACACTTTCGATTGTTTTTTTTCTTTTCTATACGAGCACTCACATGAATATACAGTGCCTTCATTTTAAAACTTCCCACCCCTAGTACTTCATTTAGCAAGGAGAATTTGCCGTAGGCAAAAAACACGTCAATTTAGATTTCGAGGGGGAAGTTTAAAACCAGTATTTTGGGTTTAAACCCCATATCCCTAACTATCCCCACTTGATAATTTCAAATGGCACCCCCTATCTTGTAACACATCATTTCACATCATTTGAAAGGTCTTAAAAATCCTCACTAGACCCCGTTTAGAAAACTGAAATTGGTTGATCCGTTCTGGTAAAATAGGGCAAAAAGAAAATAATTATAATGAAAAATAAAATAATAGCTATTGCAATTGAATAAATGTACCTTACTTCATTAGGTGTTCAAAATTTTCATTTGGCGCGATTAAGCAATTCCCGCATTCACAAGTCCTGACATGTTCGCTACTTCCGAATAGGTTAAATTAGTTTCGATTAGGCCATACCAGTTTATCCTGAGAGTGTGTTTATTTCTATCAGGATAAACTAGTTTGGCATAGGCTAAACTGTTTTATCCTATCGGGCTCAAGACGAACTAGTTCAGCCTAGACTATACCAATTAATCCTATTGCATATAGGACAAATTATTTTAGCCTAGACAAAACTAGTTTATCTTGGTAACATATACATTCCATGTTTTACTACTGACGACTCCTATATCATTATAAAATGATTGTATTGTATTATATGACGTTAATTTGCAGTTTTTTAACAGTTTCAATAATTTAAGTCGATTCTTTATATTGATCGCATTTTTAGCAATATAGACCATATTTGCTCAACGTGGCCCTTTTGGGTACGATCGTCACCATTATGTAAGCAAACACAAAGTCTCATGTATATCAAAGGAAATCCCCTTGTCGGTGGATAACTAAGATATAGCCAATTCGACTGTATTCGTTATCGATAAATCTCCTTCGGGCAATATCCTGAAACCTGTGAAACAATACATTTCAGGTAAATCGCCTATAGAGAGTAAACCAAAATTTATATTCCGCCTCGCGTATCTCGAGAGACTTCCCGGATTTCGACGGGAATCCTGGGGCAAATCTATCTAACTGCACTTACAATAAAACACAAGGAAATCCTGTAATATCAAAACCAGATCCAGATTCGCTGGAATGTTCAAACGGGAGTCGTGCGGAAGCAGACAAAAAAGTATTTGTCGACTGGAAGGAATAATTCGAAACAGCATTTTTGGTTGAATAATTTTTTAATATCTGAACGAGATTATCAGCGGAGTTGTTCGATCGTAAGAATTATGATAGCGTCACCACCACAGGGGTGAAATATTTTCTCAGGGAGATGGGATCAATTTTCTGAAATACCGGGTGTCAACGAATCTATTAGACAAGTCATAATTTCTAGACTATTAGGAGAATTGAAATGAGATTTGGTATAGTTGAATGGTATGTGGAGAGGAATGTTTTCACATATTTTTCACTTTCCGGTCACTTCCGGTTTCAGCGGAAATGGCTCCGGTTCTGAATTTTTAAATGGAACACCCTGTATATTGTAACATTTTTGGATTTCTGAGACAATTCTGGATCAGAAACTGACATTTCCGGAAGTTTTTCAGCCTACTTGATTTTTTCAGAGTCACTTTTAAAATTGCATCTAGGTGGCCATGATCGGACGTAAACTAATCTATGGACC